>JAOTOL010001570.1:0-17500 GCA_034440575.1 Imbricaverruca yamaguchii
TGCATGGCAGATAGCATGACAACCTGAATGCTTTTGCTCTATTTGCAGTGGCTCAGATTATGTGGCAAGCCTACAAGCTCCATTTGAATGTGGTCAAGTGGGTGCCTGAGCATACCTGTACAGACACGAGGCATGAGCAGCTTGCTTCATGTTTCACCTCACATTAACAGCCTTTTCATATTCAACTCAAAGTAATCTTCTGGTGGTATATCGCAGAAGTCACTGCAGAACAAGCCATTTTTAGTCACTAACATATTCCATGCAACATCACAATCATTCTCTATGATCTGGTATAGTACCGTACTTTGGCATTGTAATGTAAATATAATTAGTCCCTAAAAACTATGATAACATGACGCATTCCCCATGGGGTCTGTTCACTATCGATATTCGCTCGAACTATTCGCCATTCACGACAAACTATGCAACGTTTGATCCAATTACACGATATTCACCTCATCGCTATCGCAATCGGGGAAGTCTCCCGCCTGTCTGGGTCGCACGCGCATGAACACGCGCAGCGAGGCAGCGGAGGAAGTGGAGTCGACTACACCGGCCTGCTGCAGCTCAGACGTGATGTCACGCCGCGCCGGCGCCAGGCCGGGCAGCACCGCAGAGGAGGCTCGCTGCCGCCGCCCGAAGCCAGACTCACGCGCCTGCAGGTACGACAAGTCCATCGCCGACGGATGGACGAACGCCATCTCCCGGCAGTCTGCAATAACAGAGTCACCAGTCACTGACAAATACCACCACCTGTCAGCAGTCTGCAATAACAGAGTCACCAGTCACTGACAAATACCACCACCTGTCAGCAGTCTGCAATAACAGAGCTACCAGTCACTGACAAATACCACCACCTGTCAGCAGTCTGCAATAACAGAGCTACCAGTCACTGACAAATACCACCACCTGTCAGCAGTCTGCAATAACAGCTACCAGTCACTGACAAATACCACCACCTGTCAGCAGCCTACTGGTCATAAACATGGATGATCCAGGAGCAAGTATTGGAACGCCAACATTGAACATTGGAACCTCAATGTCTCAAAACAATGAAATCAATACTTCTCTGACTTTAATTCAAGAGTGCAATGATGTAACACCTGGATCATCACAAAACCCCAACATGGCAACACAAGATCTTTCTTATGGGTGAATTCAGGACCCATCCTCAAATAAATTATGATGTTTCATAACCAATGATGTTCAAAACTGCATCATTTTAATACTCAACATTTCCAAAATCCTCAAAGTTTTAACACAAGCCCTGGAGAGGGGCCAAATCTGCCCACCCCTCCGATTTTTCGTACATAACTCCGTATTGTACCTGCCGATATACGCCATTTTGTGTGTACCTGCTTAGAAATGACCGGCGCATTGCTTAAAGTAAGAAAAATGAAAATCGGTAGACAATATTACAAGTTAGGGGCCGTGAAAGTTGCAAAAAATCGCAGCGCCAGACCACAAAAATCGGCGCTGATGCGCTTCTCATGTATTGGCAAAAGGGAAGTGTTATTGACAATACTAGTGACTTGTTTTATGCATATTGTTATGCTATATAATATAAAAGTAATGTTAGGTTGCTGAGGTCAAGTCAGGTCAAGTTCATGATAGGCCTTTGGAACCACACTTGGTCAATTGGAATGTTGTCATAAGTGCAAATGACTGTCGTGTGCATTGATGTCACTCTGCATGTGCCACAATTCCTTACACATCTCGAAAATCTACTGTTTGTCATTGTGTGCCTAACATTGCATTTCCACACTATATTCCTGTATTTCACTCCTTCATTGCAAAGCTGATTATGCCAAGCCACTCAATGGAGCACTGGGTGGGCAGCCCAGTTCCGGTAGCTGGAGCAGGTAATGGCCTGATGCAGTGCTCCTGTATGGCGACCTGAGGTCAAATGGGGGATCTGGCATGCGTATTGCATCATTAATAATGTCCAAAAACATTATTGATGTAAATTTTGGAGCAATTAAACACAATCACAGTGATCCATAACAATGACAAGTCAAGCCACAGTCCAGAACCAGTCAGTTTTACATCTAAAAGTGGGACTTGGACAATTGATGCCCCCTCCTTGGTCCCCTGCAGCCATGCTTTATGCATACAGGCACTGTAAGTATATGGGGGTAATGACCCAACCCTGAACTTTCTGAAACATCCACTTTTTAGAAGCCTTGTGATTGTAGTTGTACACCACTCAGCACAATCAATTTGGGAAGGTGATCGCCTATATAATTTTTACATGGTACCGTCAAGCCTCAGCCCAAATTATTATATGCTTCCAGTTGGTTATTGGGGCTTTAGGGTGCATTGAATACATTGCTCATGTAGTGCCCATGTTTATGCTTCAGGGTTACCTAATACTTTGGGCTGATTTGGGGATTTTCAACCATCCAGAACTTTGGAGCTTTGGGTATTTGAGGAATTTGAGAGTCTAAAGATCTTGGGTGTTGAAACATGATTTTGAAGCACTGATGTGCCAAAAATTGTGGTTTTGAGACATGATGGTTCTAAACTTGCTCAATGGAGACTGTTATCACAATTTCTGGAGTTTGTGCCAATCAGGAATTCAAAATATGAAGCATTGTGGCCTTGGGGTTTTGAGATTTTGGGGTTATCATGCAGCCTCATAGGTAAGCATGTAAACTAGCTGAGTAAGGGAACTTGGTTAGCCGGACAAACATTCAGCTACATAAATTCTGCACCTGACTTGTTTTTAATTATTTGGGCTTTTGGGAGCATAAACCATGTTGATTATCTAGCACCTATAAGTGTTCCATTCCAAAATGAATTCCTGCACAGAGACAGTGGGCATTAGACAGTCACCATTGCTGGATCAGTCAGTCATGCAGCCCAGACTATGGTAGCATCATAGCCTCACTACCCTCAAGAGCTCAGCAATTCCTAGTGGACTGGTCCAGAGGTCCCTGTAGAGTAGTGATAGAGGTTGTTTCATAGAGTAGATAATTGAGGGTAGACAAAGAAGATGAGACATTTCCTTTGGTGCTGCTTCATCTCCTGCAGGTGGAGGAAGGAAGGGCACCAAGTTTGTGTAGGTAGTCCTGCAGTCCAGGGTGCCACCTGCTTCTGAGTCTTGTCAAGTCACATGCAATTTTCTTGGAATTTTCTTCCTATGATTGTCTCACTAATGCAAAGGTGACCATCTATTTGAGACATTTAAAAAATCAGACTAATATGTCCAAGCCTGTACAGGTCAACAACTGGCCAGATTTGTGGCCCAAATTTGCTCCCAGGTCACATAGTCTCAGAAACAAGATAGAAGGGAGAAGGCACAGCATAATGATCTGCATTAATTAACACTCGCACGTCCGGCGGTCCGCGCCAACTTCGCATGTCTGGGGGCAGATGTCTGCCCCCTAAGATCTCTGGAACTATGCTAGCTAGCGACACACGGAAACGGCGGCGTTGGATAGCTGGTGACAGGCTCTATCGAAAGTGTTTTCCTAATTTTTCGCTCAGGTCAACATTCAGGTCACTGGGCCATCATAGGTCAAATTCAACCAGATCAGGTAGGACTCAAATATTGACACATATCTCAGGACCTGTAACAGATAGAAACAAATAGCGAACGCTATTCGACAGTCCTTGAAATGTGCCACCGACAATAGGCGGTGTAATTTAAGGTCAGGTCAACGGAAACTCAGGTCAAGGTCATGAAGTCATGACCTCAGGTCAAGGCTTAGGGAGGTCATGTAAGATATGAAGCAAAACGTCTTGACGATACCAGCACAAGGACGGTAATTTCAGCCTTCTAGCTCAATGCAGTGCGATGTAATGCGCATAAATGTGTAGTGATCTCAGGTGACCTCAAAGACCTTGGTGAGGTCACTGAGCAAAAATGTCAGTGGTAACATTGAGCATAGCAACCATCTACATGCCACAACCGTTGTGAGATCATTCTGAGCACAAATATGTAACTAGGAAACATTTGTATATTTTACCATAGCCCTATAATGGGGAAGCCATGGCAACGACCTGACCTAAGTTCAATACTACGAAAAAAAACTGTATATATATTATGGTCCCTGATGAGATCATGACATGCTATAAGTTTGAAATTAATCACCAAATTATTGTGGAAGTTATGCCACCTAGAAGACCGAGTGTAGTTGGGTCACTTTGCCTGACCTGGTGACCTGACCTGAGATAACCCAGGATTAAAAATGTATGAGGATATGCAGAAAGGACCAATGAACAGCTATGCGAGGTTCGGCCTTGCTAACCCGATTAGTTTGTCAGCAAATGAGGAAAAACCTGGGGCAGATATCTGCCCCCCAGACATGCATGGGTTAAAAGCGACCACCAAATTTAATTCTCACATCAGTGTTAATAAATAGCTTTTACTCTCAATGCTGCTGAAATAAGTAAAATTCAACTCATGAACACCATCAAATTGCAATATGCTTCATTTATGTGGAGACTGCACTCTCAGCTCATACATATCTGGCAGCCAATGAATGACTGCCAAGGATGACAGTGATCTGGTGCCATGGTTAAATTAGCAGAGGATATGGTTATGTCAACTTCCTAAGCAATGGTAGAGAAAATGATACAAAAGTATACTTTATCAATGTCAACCAAGTTGATCAATCCATACCTGACACTCCTAACATGCTCACACTGCACAACTAATAAATATTTACAACACACCCCATGAGTAGGATGTTTGTGCACCAACTGATTTCTTACCTGCTGTCTATTGGGATATGGGTTTCAGAACATAAAATGGTTTAAGGAAATTATTATAAAGCAATCTGTCTAAAATCATTATATTTTCACCAACAAGAAACAATTTGTATCATTGATTAAAATCAATTATTTTTAAGTATAAATGTTCTTTGATGTACTTTTTAGTTCATATCTGGAATGTGTAGTTCAAGCAAAGAATGACTTGGAAAGATCAAAAGCAACTTGACAGGAGAGCAAATTGCTGCTGTAAAGCAGACTTATGTCTTCTTTGGACTGGCATCATTCACTCCTGAGAGAGCTCTGAATAGTGTATTTCCTTCTCACTTTGTTATTTATTTCCCCAACATGTCTACTGAAATACATGAGAGGGTTGCATCTTACTCCTAAAGCCTTAGGATATTGATCAAGGGGCAGCTCAATGCCATTCACTGAGATGCCAGGATATTTTCCCCATATTTTGTGTTCAGAATATGGCACAACACTACAAAATACTCTTGGTTATAAAGTTGCTCTTTGCAAGTGGTTCCAGGATTTCCATTGAAAGGAACTATTTGAATAAGTAAACACAATAAAATTACTGGTTTGGTCATACAGAAGGTAGTGTAGAGCTATTCATTGCATGTTGGGAACCTCCCCCCTCTTTCACTACCAACAGACATGCAGTGAAGCATATGCTGGTTGGTTATTTGGGCTTTCGGGCGCATTGACTGCGTTGGTCATACAGCGCCCAGTGAAGCATATTTGCAGTGCTTTAAAGAGGGCATGCACAGCATCAAAATATTGGGTTGTATTGTCATTAGGTGTGAGATGTCAAAAGGAATCAACAAAGATGTTAATCTTCCCTATGGGTTTACAATATTGTTTAAGTCCTTCAAACTCAATTTTGAGGCAATAGCCTGTTGATATGTGCATTTGTTTTGTTCATTTTGTGACATATTATAGCAGTGATAAATTATTTGTGAAATAGGGTGGAATATACCACTTTCTGAACACTTGATCAACATCCTACTCCAGGAACTATTGGCATCCTGCTCCCTGGAACCTACACCATCAGCTCAGTGCCCTCACCATTAGCTCAAATTTGAGTGAGACATCAACAGCATTTTAAAGTACACTAATTCCATGGCAAGTTTTGGCATACTACTGTGCTGACATCAACATCTCACACCTAATGAAAAACCATTATTTTAACCCTTTATTATGCATATACTTATGTTAATGACAAAGATAAGAATGGCATACTATTAACAAATTATCTTGACCAGTAGAACATATCTCTTAGTACCATATCTCTTAGAGTAATCTCAACCTGAAACGATGTTTTGTACAAGATATATCACAATCTATAATGGTAAGCAAACATGATGCTTACACACAAACCACAGTTAGAAATAAGACATGGAGACTTCACAAACACATCAAGAAGCAAGATGTCAATAGTTATTTGGGATGGATGTCTTCTCATTGTTCAATAGGTGGTAAATTCCTCCCTATTTCACGAATAACTTATCACTGGGCATGCATCCCATGTCAGTTAGCAAAACTGGTTTTACTTCCAATTTTTTTTAATGTATTTCCATTATTTGGAAAGCTATGTTAAAAAATGTGGCGCAAAACTGCAATTTCTGCGATAATTACAGCCATTAAGTCAAAATATAAATCACCATGCCCAAAAAATCCAACTTACCACAACCTCAACCACTCCAAGACTGGCTTCAGTGACTCAGTCCTAAAATGGTTACACCTAAGCAATTATTTTATTCATCGGAATACACCTGGAGCGTATGAATAAACCCCAACCAGTATCCACCTTTCAAATTAACGGGCCAACGCTACTCGTCCTCTCTCCAAGTTTTATGTACCGCGCGCCACTACTTACAAGAAGCCCATCCGGGATTTGAATGCCACAGCCAATCAGCAACAGACCTTTTGTTTACCATTTGAGCATCAGCTGGAGAAATGGCGTCTTGGCTACACGTCCTCGAAAGAGTTTCATACGTATTCGAATGAAAACGGAAGACAGTTTAGTAGGATTTGTTACTACTATTTATTATTAATATTTGTTACTAAGCATTCTGAACTTTAGTAGGCATTGTTATTAACACTCGCACGTCCGGCGGTGCGCGCCAACTTCGCCGGTCGTGGGCAGATGTGTGACCCCTAATATCTCTAGAACTATGCTAGCTAGCGACAAAAGGAAAACGGCATTGCATAGCTGGCGAGAAGCTCTATCGAAAGTTTCGCTCATTTTTCCCCTCAGGTCAATATTCAGGTCACTGGTTCATCATAGATCAAATTCGACCAGATTGGGTGGGACACTCAGATATTGACACATATCCAGGACCTATAACAGAAATAAAAAACGGCGAGCGCTATTCGCTTTACAGAGGACAAACGAGGCGCCAACTACGTGACCAGCAGGGAATAATTCTTACTCCGAAACTGTGACCTCAGGTCAAGGGTCATGAAGTAGCCTATGGAGGTTATGTGATGTATCAACTGGCACATATTGGCGATACAAGCACAATGATGGCATTTGAGCCTTCTGGCTCAATGCAGTGCGATATAATGCGCATAAATGTGCTAGAGATCTCAGATGACCTCAGATGACCTTGGTGAGGTCACTGAGCCAAAATTTCAGCGGTAACATTGAGCATAGCTTCCAACTACACGCCACAACTGTTGTGAGGTCATTCCGAGAGCAAATATACAGGCCAGGAAACATTTGTATATTTTACCATAGCCCTATAATGGGGGAGGTCATGGCCGCGACCTGACCTAAGGTCAATGCTACGGAGAAACCCGAGATATATATCTGATGGTCCCTGATGGCATCATGACATGTCATAAGTTTGAAATAAATCGCCCGATTATTGTGGAAGTTATGCTATCTAGAACTCCGAGGGACGTTGGGTCACTTCGCCTTACCTGGTGACCTGACTGGATATTACCAGGGTTAAAAATGCATATGAGGGATATGCGGAAAAGACGAATGAGCAGCCATGTGCGGTTTGGTCTTGCTAACCCGATTAGTATGGCGGCAAATTAGGAAAAACCGCATGGGGCAGATATCTGCCCCCGCCGAACGATGCGCGTATTGAAAGTTTTCTATGGAGATATATACAGTGTGACCGGAAATGGCGACGTGATCCAGGGGGATATTTTTATGTTAGTACTTCGATAGCTCTCGCTTTTCTTGCGTGGACGAGTGACAGGCTGCGGGCACTCGCTGTCCTCTTTTCTTCCCCGCAGTCTGTGTGATGATTGTGTCAGTGATTTTGCCAGTCGGGGTCGGTGAGGGCAGTTGGGTAGCTTGATCTCAGTTATGGCCATTGTTCCTCAGGTTGCGGCTTGTATGTATATGTGCATGTATGTATATGTATGTAGGTATGTATGTATGTATGTATGTATGTATGTATGTATGTATGCATGCATGCATGTATGTGTACGTATGTGTGTATGTATGTATGTATATATATATATATATATATATATATATATATATGTGTGTGTGTAGGTATGTATCTGTATGCATGTATATATATGCCTCCTTCTGTATTAATTTCGAAGTTATTCAGGACAACCATGGAATAGAAAATGTCTCCACCGAAGCCTGGGATTCCAATGTTCGAACCAGCGATTGTCTGTCTATACGAGCTAGGATTCTCAGAGTCCCACAGTACCGTGCTGAATAGTGGAATGCTTTTTAGTCACTTCCAAAAGACGTGGATATTAATGTTTTCTACAGCGAAAAAAGGGATGACTGTAAATACCAACGAAAGTTACACCATCTCGTGTATGTGCAACTATAATATGACTGCCGAAACCGAGCGAGGAGCTTAAAATGCTTGCTAAAATGTTAGATTGCCGTCGCTAAATCCGGCGATGGGATGTCTTAAGTGATATTCGGACCTTTGTGTTACATTTACCTTCATAAGCAGCATGTGATATCCGTACCTGTCCCTCATAGGCTATATGCTTCCGCTGCTAGTGACCGTCTCCATTAGATCACCGGATGTTTGTGATCGGGCTGCCGTACCGAGGATGGACGATGGCCGCGTGCTGACCTCAGCGCTAATGGCCTGTGCTGTGCGTCAGACGCTAATTAGGAACTCCCCGTCTGTCTTATGGGGTTGATGTGCTGCGACTTAAGCAACTATATACTGGTATTTTGTGCTATGGAGAACATGTCTTTTTTAGTCTGAACGGTCTGAACGGTGCAAATGGTAGTACTGTACGCATATGCGCATGGATGTAACCACTGGGGGTGACATGCCCTCCCCCCATTTTCTGAAAAGTCGCGATTTGTCTCCCTGAATAGTTTTTTTTCGGTGTTCCTTCGGGCCTCAGCTACCTGGGTATCATCGCCACAAAATTTGACTTCATGATTGATAAAATGACAATACACACACACACACACACACACATATATATATATATATATATATATATATATATATATATATATATATATATATATATATATATATATATATATATTTACAAGGGAATCACCGAAAATTTTAAAAGCTGATCTACCTAATCAACGGGCTTCGCAGGTTATTAAAAAATTACCGAATGGTAAATCAGCAAGCGTTAGAAATTTCTCCTTCCAACCTTTCTTGGATACAATGAACGTTGACCATGTTCTGATTTCGCTTGTTTTAACTCTTTCGGTCTACCAGGCAACAAATTTGTATTATCGCAAGGGTCTTGCGTTGCATTCCCATATTTGTACGAATTTACCATATACGACGCTAATAAATTACGAATACGAGAATTGTTAGCGTCGTATTCGAGTTTGCCAGAAGTATATTTGTGTTGGCATTGGGATTCAGCAGCGGGTTTACCATCGTTCGAATAAATTACTACAAATGCTTTTGCTTGCACTAAACACGCTGGATGGAACTGCATAGGTCTCACACGCCAAGGTCTAACGCAAACCGGTTTCTTCGGTTGCCTCCCTTTTTAACGTTTTCAACCACGCCCATCCAAATCTGGTATCAGGCGATAACCTGTGGTGAACCATCGTGCAACATTTCACATCGGTACATGTTGAGGTCAAACTTCTAGGTCACAGGTTAGCTTGATTTATTCGATGGCGATGGGGAAGCGATATCGACCGAACGCGAGCTGCGGTTGCTATCGCTTCAATTTCCATCAAACGGGCGTCCCTCGACGTGGCTTGCTATGCAGTATCAAAAAAGCTAAGCAATCGTTTTTTTCTAGGACAAAGGCCCCGCTGATCCTTCAGTCACTAATTGTTTTTATTTTCTCTCAAGATTAACCAAATCTGATATCAAGCAATAACCAGTGGTGAACACTCGAGTAACATTTCAAACCGGAACATTTCGTCCTCGCGTTTCGTGGCTACGGCTTCAATTTCCATTACTTTTTTTTAAATAAAAAATGCGGGTTATGTGGGACATTATGTGGGTGTCCTTCGGCGTGGTTCGCCGTACGGTATCAGAATGCTGTGATATCGAAAATATTTCAAAGGTGTCGAATGTCCGAGGTGTGTAACATGAATGGCACCTGTCTGGAGGGGCGTCATTTCTTTGGCGCGGGCGCCAATTCGAAAGCAGCCTCTAGCTGCAATGCTCGAGGGGGCGGGTTGCACTCAGACCTTCCGGAAAAAAACTCGGCCTTTCCCTCCAGTGGGGTGTCTTTTTATTTCATAGGGGCGCCAACGGCCGAAAAAAAATTCGAGCGGGTGCATTGGAGGCTTTTCAGAGGGGCGCCTTTTCCTCACATGAGGGACGCCACCTTCCACGTGGGGGTACATGCCCTCAGTGCCACAACCTTTATCTGCATTTGTTGTCATTGCATCGAAGTATGTGCCCATCAAACAGGAAAGCGTGGAAAAGGTAATTGTATGTCAATTTTTGCAACCATAAATTCGTCGTCAAATATTTTATGTTCTTCCTGCTACAAGACGGCAACGTTTAACATACTTGCAGCATTGCTCTATGGTGATCGTGAAGTCGGGTCCAGTACATACGACAGAAAGCTAGATGTTTATAGGCAATTATAGGCAAAAGGTTATACTTGCTAATTTTGACGGAACTTTTAGTCCCCATAATATCATTTTTAACAGTGGTAAACCTAAAAATTGAAGTAGGAAATACATTGAATATTGAAATGAAGTGGCTGGAAATGACTTTCAAAACAGTGGCCAAAACCCATGGGTTTTATTGGTGGGAAGGAGTACAGGCCCTTCTACCCTGTTCAAGCTGTTCAAGCGATTTCGAATTCGTGGTTACACCAATGTGTATGTACAAAGACTCCATAATACGGAGGTCGAGGATGGAATTAAACCTGGACAAGATTGAAAATTCGTCAATGGAGAAGTGTGTATCGCATATACAAGAGTCTGCTCTGACCGGTGACGGGTCGGGGTTGCGAAGGACACGCTGAGTGCGGTCTGATCTCCTAAATGATGTACCCTACAGTGTAGAGCGTAGAGGGGTACGCAGGGTAGACCCTAAGAACGATTCCATACGCGAGGGAAATCCGAAGTGATATATTACTGAGGATAGACAACATTTAGGAATCCTGTTCTTCTTTCCAATAAAGGAGAAAATTGGGACAGAATTCACTAAGATGTTCTTCGGGTCCATGTAACGGTAAAATTTTGACAGTACGCGAATAAGCTCAGACTAAATACATGCTGCATTGTCAGCTACGGCGTGCTTGGAAACCAATGTCATTCATATCCATGTCATGCTGCGTACAATCTACCTGGAATCAGTCAACAGCCAAGGTAGTTCACCAATGCCCAACCAGTACCAAAATGTCCAACAGTAATAAGTGGCTCACGGTATTCCTCACATCTTGTCTCTGGTTTCAGTATGGATTATCACATTATGGTGATTTTGAAAACGTCAGCTGGCCTGGGCTCACATTCCACTTGCTGTGTGCATGGTATTGACCAAAATAATTTATATCCTGATGGGTCTACCTGGGAGCAGGCAACTCCACAACGTGTGGCAATGTTAGCGGAGCCCTGTCAGTGTGTAAATGGTTGGTAATTGTTGCCTTGTGGAGTCTTGTTGTTGCCCTCGTGTTGCTGTCTGCAGATCGTGGATGCCAGTCAGTGTATTTATTGAGAACACTGGTGCTTTTGGGAAGCAGATAATTCCTGTGTGTTCCAACGGACATCTTGGTGTGTACGTTTTGGTGGCATAGTCCTGTTTAGTATGACGAGTATTATGTAGGGACCAACTACAACATGCATAATTATGCAGTATAGTGCGCAGACTGAGGAGCAAGTGAAGGTTAACTCGCGCCGTCTCTCCGGTCAGATCCTCACACCTCGTCTCGGGGGGGGGGGGATAGTAACCTCCCTCTAAAATCCAACACGAAAACGAAAAAGTTGTCATCGGAAAGCGCTCGACGAGTAGGGTCCGGTACCAGTCCCAAAACAATTTATTCCCGAAAAGTGACGTCACGAGGGGGGTAGATTTTCACGACTTTTCACGCCTTACATTTTGTTTTTGGTTCTGGGGAGTTCATTTTGGGGGATATAGGAAAAACCAAACTTTATTTGGAAATAGAAATGGACAGCGAAATCGACCAGGGCCATTACACTTTTTGGCCGCCCCAGTTTTGTATTGAAATTTGAAAACTTTGAGTTTTCACGTTTTCTTTCATTTTCCTTTTCCAATGGGTACAGCAGACGGAGAAACGTTGTTGGAAATCAACTTTCCCTAATACAAAATGCTTACTTTAGCCAGAATCTTTCATTTGAACTGCAATTGGCAAATATGCAAAATATATATGTAGTCCAAAACGACCAAAAAAGACAAATTCCACTCGTACGTTTTGTTGCATCCCTAAAGATAAGCAAACGGTGAGAGTTTCATTCAAATATCTGCATCCGTTAACCCGTCCCGTTTCGGGAGTCTTCAACCGCCCCCTTCGGGTTTTCGCGGATAGCGGACGAACGGCGCGCGGCAGCGCGCCCCAATTTGGCATACCTTTTCCCACAACAATTTGACATGCTGATTAAAAAAAAAGTTAGGTCAGGTCATCTAGGGTCAGCGAGTTAGTTAAGGTCAAGTGAGGTCACCTCCCAAAATGTTCAACCAGTCGTCACGCTTTAACGGATACAGATATTTTAATGAAACTTTTAGCGTTTGCTTATCTTGACGGCTGCAATAAAACGTACGAGTTGAATTTTTCGTTTTTTTCTCGTTTTTCATTACATATAAATTTTGCATATTTCCCATATTGCAGTTCAAACCAAGATTCTCGCTAAAGTAAGCATTTTTTATTAGGGTAAGTTGACTTCCAACAACATTTATCGGTCTGGTCTACCCAGTGGAGAATGAAAATTAAAGAAAACTTGAAACCTCAAAATTTTTTTAAAAAAAAATTATTTTGGTGGCCCAAACAAATTATAGCTCTGGTCGATTTCGCTGCCCTTTTCTCATTCCAAATAATTTTTTATATATATCCCCAAAATGAACTCCCCAGAGTAATAAACATAATGCAAGTCGTGAAAAGTCGTGAAAATCTAGCCCCCCTGGTGACGTCACTTTTTGGGTTCAAAATTGTTTTGGGGGTGGACCCGAACCCTACTCGTCGAGTGCTTTCCGATGACACCTTTTTCGTTTTCGTGCGATGCATAGTTTGTATTTTAGAAGGGGTCTTCACCGCCCCCCCCCGAGACGGGGTGGGAGGATTTGACAGGAAAGACGGCGCGGGTTAAAGCGTGACGACTGGTTGAGTTTTTTTGGAAGTGGCCCCTTGGCCTTGACTGACTCGTTGACCCTAGATGAGCTGACTTCACAATTTTTTTAAACAGCATGCCAAATTGATGACAGATTAACCCATTAACGCCCGGATGTCTTCCTATCCAGGAAAGTAACATTTTTCGGCTTATATTTGAAAATATAGAAAGTAATCTGCCAGGCTTTGAAAACAGCATCAGGCATCTCCTGATCTCGTGACTTCAGGTTCCAAAACTGATCGACAAGAATGTTTACTGGTCCTTAATTTAGCTATTCTTCGGCATGCTCGGGTTATTCTTAAAGCCACTCCCGACGTTGTTTGATTCAGATCTGCATAGTTTCGGTGCCTGCGGTAATAGAAAAATTGTTTGAATGCCGAACATGCTGACATTTTCTCCCCTAGTCTGCCACACTAACCATTGCGCTCACTAAAATTAGGTGTCATCAAATGAGGACACTGGGCGGAAGGGGGGTGATAGCCGATAGGCCCGCGTGGCGGGGGATTAGGGGACAGCCGGCCGCGTCCTCTCTGCGGCCCTGGCATTTGCCTGTGAGCGCTGGGAGCTGCGCGTGGTGTGTGTATCTGTCTGTGTCGATTACAGAATTAATCTGCATCGGCTTCCTTGCCCGTCTTCATTGCGTCACGAGTGACGGGAAAGGTCTGAACAGTGGAGGAAGCCGTACAGCTAGTGAACCGATGGCTTCGCGGAAAGTAATGCTGACTCTGTGGGTCTTGTGGCATTGCCCCACCAGTTGTCCCAATTACAGACGAGGTAAGGGGAAGATGATATCGTCATTGGAGAGACCGGTAGATGTCTGTGGGCCGACGGATCTTAAGAGCCTGTAGAGACCAAAATGAAAAACGTCCGTATGCCGGGACCCGTGTATTGCCAGAGCCGACAACAGACTGCCCGGGAACACGATGCGCGGCCGCCGGCGCCGGCTTTCCCCGCCCCTCACTCGACTCACCGGAACTCGCGGGCGCGGCGGACGCTCATTGGGCCACGTCGGCCGCCCACCCGGCCGTCAGCTGAGTGTCCCGAGCCCCTTCCGCGACTGCGCCGCATTACTTCTCCTACACCACCCCCTAATCCTACCGGATTAAACACAAACAAAACAGCCAACACACCCATACGCGAATTAGCAAAACTCCACACAAAAGCCCACTAATCATCCTCATCGACTCACTCATACGGATCCACCGGCGGCGGCGCCAAACGTTCGCTACGGCGCGGCGCCGCTCGCCATCGCTCGTCATCAGACACCGCCCCGTCCGGCACAAAGTCATCGTCCGATTCATTATCAACAGTGGTGTCCGGGTCCGACAGCGTCCAGTCCGGCTCGTACGACGCACGCCCTTCGTCAGGCGGTTCATGTGGCGTACGCTCCCTGGCCGCCTCCTCGGGCGGCGACTCAGGTCGCACCTCGACCGACGCCAGCCTCAGCTCGGCGGCTGCCTGGTCGAGTGCGGTAGCATCCTCTGCCGCGTCGCCAGCTGGCGGTCGCGCATCCGGTGCGTCCGGCGCGGCCGCCACCCCCAGGTCATCATCTTCGGCGGCATCGGGCGGCTCCTCTGCTGGAACGATGGGACCGCGCGTCGGGTACCGGCGGCGTATGTTCCGCCGGTGCCACGGGTCACCGTCCACCTCCACCAACGGTTCCGGCAGTACGCGCGTCACCACCCCACGTCGAGACGCCACCATACATGGCGTCTTTCCCCGGCGACGGATCCACACAAGCTCTCCCACCCGCAGCGGGCCGGTCCGCAGGCGCGACACCCGCCGCTGGTCGGGCGTCGGGACAGTTTCCACGGGCAGTTCTCGCCCCGGTGTCCGCAGCAAGCCGGCGACGGAGCGGTCATCAAGTGAGCAGCATCCAACGGCGTGGTGTTATACCGATGCACGGCCTCCGACACCGAACACCCACGCCGTGCCACCATGACTTTCACAGTCCGGTGGTGCCGCTCTACGATACCGTTCCCGCCGGGCTCATGAGCGCCACGGAAATGCAGTCGGACGCCCCAACGCGCCGCGAACGCCGCAAAACGACGGCCGCGGAACGCGGTCGCGTTGTCCAACAGCATTTCCGCAGGCGCTCCGTGCTCTAGGAACACCGGGTCAAGCTCCTCCACCACAGACACACTGTCCTCCCGCGACAAAGGCCGCCACAATGCATATCGGGACGGCCCGCAGTCGATGATTGTCAGGAATGGACCGCCCTGGACGTGTGTCACATCGATCGCCAGGCGTTCCCACCCCGGGGCACTGCCAAGTGGCCGTGCCGCCATCGGGCGGGAGCCGGATCAATTGACTGGCACACGTCACATGCCAGTACCACATCCCTCACCGCGGCGCGGCCCACTTTCCCATCACAGGTCCGTCGCACGTGCCAGAGCGTTCGTCGGACACCCTGGTGCCCAACAGACTCATGCACGGCGCGGATCTGGGCAGGGGCAACAACGGCCGCCACCACCGCCTCTGGCAACGGCGGCCGGCTGGGCCGCGCCCCAGTTTCATCAACCGCCGGCTCGTCCCACGCAGCCGACTCGACCGCAGTCGCCGCATCCCGCAGCCACGCCTGGGGCACACGAGTTAGCTGATCCGCCGGGTTGGCCGCCGACCGAACCAGGCCAACGCTCAACGCCAGCTGGAACTCCTGCACCAGCTGACAGATCACGTCGACCCGCCGGCGGATCAGTAACTCGCTGTGCGCCTTCGTGCGCAACCGAGAGCGGCCACTCAGGGCATCACTGAGCCACTTGTGAACCGTAGCGGAGTCAGTGCGGAGGTCGATGGTCTTCACACCCCACACGATCGCCAGGTTCACACCGCTGAGTGCTGCGTCGAGCTCGGCCATATTGATATGCATAGCCGCCTTTGCCTCGGGTCGCAGCCAGCTGGCGTCCTCTACCACCCCACCGGCCGCATCAGCCAGCACGACTCCCGCCGCGATAGAACTGGCATCAGTCCAGACCGTGAGGGCGTCGCCCCGCAGACACCACGGGCCCCGTGCCGGGTCGGCGGCGTTCAGCCGGTCGGCTACGTGGCTCACCTGCTTTCGCAACGTCGTGTCAGTGATCGGGTCATCCCAACCGGCTGACAAGGCGTTAGCGCGCCGCTTGAGCCAAGCGGCCGCCGGGCGCAGCCAGCCTGCCACCGGGAGATGCGACACGAGCTGCCCGCACCAAGCGAACACAGCCCGTCTCGTCAGCACCTCCGGCGGCGGCGCTAGCGCCCCATCCCGGCACCACCGCAGCGCCCCGTCATCACCAGCGTCCACCCGCAGGCCGAGGAGACGGGCCCCTTCGGCCGCCCGCACCGGCGGCTTGCATTCGAGGCCGTACCGCGCGAAGTGCTCCACTACGCGTTCGGCACTGATGATGGACTCGTCCACCAACAGGTCGTCCACGTAGGGCAACACTCCACGCTGCAGGGCCGGGTCGCGGTCCAGTATGGCGCGGATCACGGCCTTCATGATCAATGGGGCGATATTGAGCCCAAAACCGACACGCGTCAAACAGAACCGCTGACCCCGCACCTGCACTGTCTGGTACGACCACAGCCGTTCGGCTACACGGAGTTGGAGGTAGGCTCTCCGCAAGTCCACCACTGCCACGCAGCGTCCGTGTCGCCGCCAGCGACGCAGCTGGTCCGCACACACGTCTGCGTCTGCAGTGTGGGCCGCGACATAGCCGTTCAACTCCCTGTAGTCGAGCACAGGACGAACCTTGTGCTTGCACGGCTGCTGCACCGCCATCAACGGGATCAAGCCACGGGCCGGTCCGTCCGTCTCCTCGTCCCACGGGCGGAGCCAGCCTTCAGCGATCCATAAGTCCAGTTCGGCGTCATACGCATCCTGTGCTGCTGCTGGCACCGCGTATTGCGCCGTCCTGTTCTCCAGTCTCGCCGGACCGACCCCATCTGCCCATTTCCACGCCGCATTTCCACATTCTCTCTCGTCCATCGAACTGCACCACAAAATCCGTCGTCTCCACATGCACGTCCTGAGGCGCCGGTTCGCCTCCCGCGGTCGCGCCACCGCACACA
>JAOTOL010001570.1:22500-137500 GCA_034440575.1 Imbricaverruca yamaguchii
TGTGTAGTCTATTTGCGTGTTGGTGGATGCGGCAGCCTATTGTAGTTTTGAGTCGTGTTGCGTTCATGAGTTGGTGTATGTGTTTGGTGCGGAGATTTAATGCCTGAGTGCATGGGTGTTGTGCGATGAGTTGTGTTTTATAATGATATATCAATAGCGTCTGTGCTTCAGTTCTGGTATGTGGTTATATATGTGAAGAACAAAAGAAGGTGAAGTGATATATGCTCCTGTGGCTATTTGTAAAGACTGGCGTTGAAGATAATCTAGAATTTTGAGGCTTGATTTAGTCGCATTTTCGATCCGTATTCCAAAATTGGCCGAATGATTGATTTGTAAATAGCTAGAAGTCTGTTTCTGTCGGATCCCCAGTTTGTGCCGGATAGTGCTCGAAGGATGTTTATTATTTTTGATGCGCGTTTTTGGATGTCTAAGATATGTGGCCGGAACGTGAGTTTTGGGTCTAAAGTGATGCCTATAAATTTTGTTGTGGTGACGAATGGGATGGGAGTGTGGTCTATATTTAGTGGTGGTAAGTCTGTGTATTTGTGATAGCCGAAAATCATGCATTTTGATTTGCGTGGTACAATGTGTAGGTTTAGAGAGACGAGTTCGCTATGTAGTTGTATTAATGTGGTTTGTAGTATTCCTAGTGCGGTATGTGGTGTTTCGTGTGATGTCCATGTGACAATATCGGCAACGTATATTGCAATTTTGGCCGGAAGGTTGTCTGGGATAACTGAATTTAGACCTAAAATAAAGAGTAGGTGGCTGAGTAGGGAACTTTTATCCGGTCTGGTTGTGGGGAACTTTGTGTCTGACATATGGGATACAATTTTGACTTGAAAAGAGCGATTTAGAAGATAGAGGTGAAGATAGTGGTGTCGGTCGGCGGGTCCGTGGTGGTGGTGGTGGTGGTGGTGCTTGGTGTACCGGTCGCTGGCCTGTAATGTTTGCTGGTGTTGGTGCGCGCGTCCTACGTGTGCTGTTGGTGGGAGTTTTTTAGTAGATGTTCGTGATGTGTTGGTGTCGCGTGGTTGTGGGTGTTGGCAGAGCCGGGTATTCGGTGTAGTCACTTGGTGGTGGTGGCGCTCTGTATGTTTCCGGCTCTGCCCGGCGGGTCGGCCACGTCGCCAGCGGGTCGGACACCGCCCTCCTGGCCAGGGACAGGTCCATGCCCTCCAGGTGGACCAGGCGGATAATTTATTTCTCCGCCATCCACCGGGGGCAGGTCCTGTCCCCAGCCTCGTGCTCCCCCCCCCCCGCAAGCGGCGCAGCAGGCCTCGCCGCTTTAACATGTGTCGGTGTTGTGTGCTTGGGCGCATCGGCCACATATGTGGGTGTTGGCGTGGCACCCCCCGCGGAGTGGCCGCAGCGCTGGCACCTCTTACAGCGCCGCGGGAGGGATGCGCGTGGAGTGACGGAGTACCGGAAGTACCCCGCTTTGATGTGTGTTGGTGGTGTCCGGGTGCTGAAGGTGAGTATTATGATGGTGGTTGTCCTGGTCTGGCCGGCCGGTATGCGGCGGAGACACCCTGTTTCTCCATCCTCGAGACAAGGGTCTCCACCGCGATACCGGCCAGCTCCCGTGCGTGTATGGTACCCTGTGATGTGTTGAGTATCGTTGCTGGAGTGATCGAAATAGGTGTGTATCTTGTGTATGGTGGGTAGGATCTTGCCGTCGATGTCTGAATGTGCTTGAATTAGGAGTGCCCCCGATCTAAACTGTTTCGCGATCAGGGACACCCCCGTGTACCTGACGATTTCCCCCTCCACCAACCAGGGGTCCAGGGAGTCCATAGGCTCCCCGTCCCCCCGGCGGCAAAGGAAGAAGTCGCCAGTTGGTTGAGATGCGGTGTTCATGTTTGTGATGTATGCGTTTGGTTTGTTAGTGGTGTTGGTTAAAGGGTGGTATGGCAGGTGTGTGGCGTAGTGTGACACAGTGAGCAAAGTATAGTATTTACAAGTTTTGGCGGAGGGGTTCAGAAGGGCATGAAGGAAGCCTGACAGCTGTAACAGTGGGGGCAGATAAAGACGAAGAGTACACTAAGAAATCAGAAACTATGCTTGAAGAGGGCACGGATAGATAGATCAGATATATATCGTGCAGGGGGCACTAGGGGGAAGATCGGGTGGGGGTTTGGGGGTTCCTGGGTGCGGGGAGTGGCAGCACCGCCTGACTGACCTTGTAGTAAGTAGTGGCCTGATAGATAGATGAAGCTGAAGTAAAGACGAAGGGCACTGCACTGTGTCACAGAAGATAGGTCTTGGAGATGTAGATGTAGAGGCTGTTGTAAGAACACGTAGATGCAGGTAGAGCTCGTAGAGGTTGATATAGACGTGATGCGGTAGAGAAGACACTGATGAGTCGATCTAGGAGCTTGAAGTTGAAGGTAGCTGAATAGGTTATCGTGGTGGGAAGGTAGTGTTCGTAGGTGATGGGTGGATTTGGAGCGGTGGTTGTTTGCGTTGTCTCTAGGTGCATGCATATGTGTTGGTGTAGGTGGTGGGTGGCAGGTGGCAGGTGGCAGCGGGGTCTCCAACTTCGGTCCCGACGCCGAGATTTCCTCCTTCCTCCTCAACGAAACTCTTCATGGCTGATCGCTTGCGGCCCTCCAACAGTTTAAATCGCGGCTTTGCGTCGTCAGATCCGCTATTGTGGGAACGTGAAAACCCGAAGAAGCTAGCTAGAAGCTTGCTAGCCACCAAGCTGCCTTTCTCAGACCCGCACTGGACTGCCGCCCCCCCCCCCCTCTGGCACTCACGTGCGTCCCATGTTGTCAGGTCGGCCCGACAGGCGACACCTCCCAAACGCGGTCGGGCGAGACACACACCACATTGTCTTCCGGCTGTATTGACACTCGCAGTGTTCACATGCAAAAGAAACAACACATTGATATATTCGCCCGTAGCCTTCGCCTGTGCGGCAGGGTGCTCATGTGCGTTGTCGCATGCCTGTGTGTGTCTGTACGTTGTGTGTATGTGTATGTGTGTCTGTGTGTGCGTGTGTGTGTATGTGAGTGTGTGTGTGTGTTGTGTGTATGTATGTGTTTATGTGTGTGCGTGCATATATGTGCGTATGTGTGTATGTGTGTGTGTGTGTGTGTGTATGACGCGATGCAGTGACGTGGGTATTGGAGTAAGAGGTGTCAATAGGCACCAGAGTGTGTCTTTTTCGATGTCCAAGATGACCAGCGCGACTTGAACATAGCAAACACCTGCTTCGCCCATTGTTTCGTCGCCTTTCATTCACGGATGAAAACGGAAAATACCAGAGAAATGTTCAAATAATTCCGGTGCCTCACAAGCAAGTAAAGAAAGAACAATGTATGGCCGCGCTTTACACGGAACGCCAGTGAGACAATGCGAAAGCTTCGGACAGTTTCAGGGCCATGTCGCTCAGAACTTACTAGATAGCCGCAGCACCCACGCCTTGATCCCCTGAAGACCCCGGCTGCGCCGCCGCAGAGCCGGCATGTCCGCCGAGCACACGCGACGCGCGCCAACGGCAACGCCACCAGTCAATTCACAACACACGCCAGCCAATGATGCAACAGCAGCGCCGGCAGCGCCGCCACCGGCTATCTGTCGAACTGAAAGACTGTCATCTCGACTAGAAGTACGGCCACAACTCGGACACAACCCGAACGGTACCGCCACAACTCGGACACAACCCGAGCGGCGCGCCAGCGAGCACACGCCGCGCACCATCGGTACAAAACCTGGGGCTGACTAGAGGCTAGTCCGAAGTGCCGCGGTCGGCTCGCGCACGGCTGCTGGCGACGCACGGCTGCTGGCGACGCACGTCGACTGTTTCGAGACTGCCGCAAGAGTGACACAGAATGGTAGCTGGGGCGAGCGCCTCACGACGGCGACGTTGTTCCAGTCAGCGGCTCTGGCAGGCACGCCAGACACAGCGTTCACAGCGGCTGCGTCGAAATGGCTACGCTTTCTCCGTAATGGTCCGGGTAGGAAACACGATACCATGATAGTTGTCTCAAAAACAACGCATCCAAAATGACGAACTGCACGAGCCACGCGTTTTTGATCAAACAACTACATCCACCAGCCAAAACACTTCGGATAAGTGCTGATGGTGCCGATGAGCGTAGAGTTTAACCACCGAGAAACAGATCTGGAGTTCCTAGCACGAAACCGGCCACTTGAAGATAGCCACCACCTGAGGGCAGGTCACCCCACTTTGCCATCCGGTGGCACACGCAGCAGCAGCTAGAACAAGATGGAACAGTGGCGATCACGTGCTGTTGCTGATCGCCGCAGCTGCCGTAAATGTAACCGGCACACATCGGAGGATATGCCCAGATTCAGTTTCGACCCAACAAGCGCCACCATGGAAGTGTCCTCTCGGCGTAGCTGGGAGGACACGAGGAACTGTCAGTCGTCGGCACAGAGCCGTACGCGGCCAACACCGCCGACCAGCCGTCCTGAGCCTGTTTGGTACACACGTTTGAGGTGGGTTCAGCGCGGGAGGCGGGTCGGGCGACCAGCGCCGACGGGCAGCGCCCCCCCCCCCCCACTGTGACTGGTAACGCGGCAAATATAAACGTGTCTGTGGCGCCCCGGGCACCTCATATTTCGGCCAGCAGCGCGCATCCTACACGTTGGCAGCTCGATGCGCATACACTTGGCCAGCACGGTATGTCCTCGGTATACCGAACACGGGCCAGCCCGCTGACAACCTCTCAGCATACACAGCACACGACGATATAAACTAACATGGCGTATAAACTAGCCGATGTCCAACACTCATGTACAGTCGATGTTCACGGGCCCAATTTAACACGAGACGAACACCGTGATGTACAGAGCCATTGTCTCACGAAGTGCGCGCTACGTGATGCATTTGAACCTCCTTAACCCCCACGTCTTCAAAAGACCAACTGGGTGTTGTCTCCCGCGGCGTTTGGATGCGCACATACACACACGGTCCTGACTTGGTATGCCATAGCTCGACTACGAGATACCTTGGGGTCTCGAAAAATAATAAGAGATATACACACGTATGGCGAACGTCTGCACGCGTTATTGCTGGGTTGGCTATTGGAGCCATATGGCCGACCGACGACAGTGAGACAAACCACAGCTTCACAACCCACCACCGGAGGGGAGCACCGGCGGGCGATGCGACGCTCGCGGCCGCATCGCCCGCCGATGGCTGCGTCGCATCTGGACCACGACGAACTCGTCGCGGCGTCGGAGACCATGTCGTCGCCGGGCCCGCGCCAGGTCACCGCCGGTCAGATGAGGTCAGAAGAGGTCACGCCGGCCGGCGCGGTCATCTATCGGCGTCCCGACCTCGGCCGGCCGCCTGCCGCGGCGTGATCTGACACTTGGCCAGACTGTGCTGCAGGTGGGTCCAGCCGTCGCCGGCGCCGGCCACATCCTCGGCGATCGGCTCGGACAGCAGGTGCGACTGCAGCAGGTCCACGCCGGCCGCCGTCGGCTTGTAGCCCGAGCGAGGCCTGCGCGCACGACGCTGACGTCACACGGGTGAACCATGTCATCGCGCCGGTCAGCTCTACAGCCGGCGGCGAAATCGGGACACGGGTGGCGTTGTCCGGCCGCGAAGTGTGGCGCGCGTGGCGTGCTTCGCGTATGGATGACGTCATCAAGTATGCGGAAGGTATCATAATTCTGGTTTTGTTTGTTTAGTTCAGCACGCATAAACCTGAACAGCCATGCACTGGCTCCCGTGAAGACATTGTTCGATATTTTCCAAGCTGTACGTATGGGATTCTGAAGCGCACACCTAGCCTGACGAATGGACCTGGCAATTCCACACCACTCGTCGAGGTAGCAACAGCACGGATGAGGGACGTGGAAGTTTCAAGAGAACGAACACAGTGAAAAAGACAACAAATTAAGCTACCTATAATACGTCCACTTCACTTCTCTCCTAGATAAGCAGATTCATCTCCAAGTCCACGTGCAGCGGCTTGGCTAGGGTGACGGCACACGCACCTTGGAGGCCGCTTCAGTTGGCCATGTCGCTGCCGGGTAACCTGCATGCCGACCTGGGCGCTAGCTTGGGCGCTGACCTTGGCGCTGACCTGGGCGCGCAGACAGGCATGCTCCTGCTGCAGACAACTGAGCTCTGTACAGCCCCCCGTCTTCTGGGTCTGATTCAAACGGTGGTTAAACGCCACCATGCCCTGCAAGCAGGCGAACGGTGTCAGTCGGACGGGCAAGCAGACAAACAAACGGGATGGTGGAACAGACAAACGGACAGCTAGACAGACATTCAGATAAACCGACAGTCTGACAGACAGACACAAGCAGCAGCCCACGCTAAAGTGCAGTAACTCAATTGGAGGCTCGCTCGGGGTATTTAAGACTGGCAGTGGCTCTTTTGGCAGAACACAGATCATCCAAGAATCACTTTAGAGGCCATGCGCCATCAGCAGCTTACCTGAGAGATTGCATACCATCAGCGACTCAATTGAGAGGTCACAGACTATCAGCGACTTACCTGAGAGGCCGCAGAGAATCAGATAAATATATTTGTGGCTACATGTCGTCAGCAGCTCATCTGAGAGGCGGCAGGTCATTAGCGGTTGACCTGAGTGGTTGCAACTCATCAGCGGGTCACCTCAGAGGTCACGGACTATCAGCGGCTCATCGACATTCGCCGACTCACCTGAGAGGCCATGAGGCTGTCGGAGGCGCGGCGTCCCTCGCGGAAGTTGACGGGCGAGCGGCGGCCGGCGGCGGCACTCTGGTCGAGCGGGTTGTGGCGTACGCTGTGTCGACAGACGAGCGCCGGTCGACACGGAGATTTGGCCAGCGCCGCCGGCTGGTAGCACGAACTGGAGCTGCTGAACATGTCCGGCTCCATCTGCGAGTCGAACGACTCGAAGTTGTTGGACTCGGTGCTGGTGACGGAGCCGAACGGTGAGTCGGTGGCGGGCGCGCCGTCCGACGGCTTGCGCGCCACGGCCGGGTGGCGGCCGGCCGCTGGCGCCGGCACCAGCTCGTCGCTCATGTCCACCTCGACGCCCTCGTCGAAGGACGGCACGCCACCGCCACCGCCACCGCCGTTTCCACCGCCGCCGCCGCTTCCACCGCTACTGCCGCCGCCGCCGCCGCCGCCGCCGCCACCGCCACCGCCACTGCCGCTGCCGCTGCCGCTGCCGCTGCCGCTGCCGCTGCCGCTGCCGCTGCCGCTGCCGCTGCCGCTGCCGCCGCCGCCACCTCCACCTCCACCGCCTCCGACGCTTCCGACGCCGCCAACAACACCGCTGCTACCACCGCCGCTAGTGGCGGCTGCGGAGACGCTGGAGGCTGCGGAGGCGGTGTAGGCTGCGGAGGTAGCGGAGGCGGAGGTAGCGGAGGCGGAGGTAGCGGAGGCGGAGGTGGAGGAGGCGGCGGGGGCGGCCGACTCCGGCTCGTGTGCGGCAGTGTGGCGCGCCGCCTGTTCGGCGACGCTGCTGGGCCGCCGGCCGGCCAGCAGACTGGCGACGGGCGCCGCCGTGTGGCTGGGGTAGCTGCCGCGCTGGTGACGCAGCCGCTCCTCCAGCAGCAGGTAGATTCCCGTGTGGTGGTCGTACGCCCGCCGTGACACCGACTGTCGACCAGAACGGGGGCGGCGTCACATGGCGGTGCGCGCACGCACATGTATAGCTACAGGCACAGCTACAGGTATAGCTACAGGCACAGCTACAGGCACAGCCACAGGCATAGCCACAGGCATAGCCACAGGCATAGCCACAGGCACAAACACAGGCATAACCACAGGCACAGACACAGGCGCAGCCATAGATACAGCTGCTGATGCATGTACAGGTACAGCCACAGGCGGAGGCACACATACAGTCGCACGTACAGGCACAGATCCAGGCACGATCACAGGCCCAGGTCTAGCCGCGGGTACAGGTGCTGCGACTCCGAAGGACGAACCGGACGGAAGTTCCACACAGAAGCCGCACGCATGGCATCACTACCAGTCTGGGGATGGAGGCGACACTTCCATATCTAGCATTCGCCTGGCGGAAATTGTAAGGAGGCTTACATTTCTCGGCACCAAAATTTATATATTTTCCTATCCGAACAGGCCGCCAGACATCCAGTCAGATCCTGGCCGTCTTACCCGTCCCGTACAAACACTTGCCCGGAAAGCGCCCGCGTGTGGCGCCGGCGCCTACGTCAAAGCGGCTGTTCCATCAACACGCACACATGCTAGTTGCGCCGGCGCCCAAGATCAAACGGGCCGACAAACAACACGGCGAGCGCAAATGACGGCTCGGCACCTCCGCGAGGGTACCGGTGGTGCAAGCACCCCGGAAGAAGGGACATCGGCCCGTGAGGTCGGTGCCCTGACCTAGATCCGTCGCCACCCAAGCCAGAAGAATACTCCACGAATCAGAAAGCGCGAGCTCACCCCAAAGTCCTGGGAGTGGGTACAGGGAAAAAAGAGGCGGAGCCATAGCAAGTTCAAGAGAACAGAACAGAACAGGACGGAGAGGAGAAAGGAAGGAGAGACGCAAGGAGAAGGGTATGGACCACGCGCGGCGCCTGAGGGCCGTCCACCGGTGGCCAGATGGCTGAGTTTTCTGATGGAGGAGAGGAAGCACTCAGCCAAGGCCACTCGCCACTCACCATCGGAAATGTGAGTGCTAAACTTCTGGCGTGTCATCCTCTTTCCCACCGAACCAACCTAAATTCTCTCCCGCAGCCTCTGCGTTCTCACCAAATTCATTGCTGAGAGCGACCTGTCTCATGGGGGGGGGGGGACCAAATAGGATAAGTTTAGGATGGGGAGGAGGTGGACGGATTATTATTCTTATTAGGGTTTTAGGGTGCGTCAACCCCAATTGGGTTATTTTGCGAGGTGGACGGAGATGTCGGAGATGGCGGGAAGTATATGAGCGGTGTGTGCGCAATGCGATGCGATGCGGTGTATGTAAGGGCAAATATATTAGAGCAAGCATATAAATTCTCTAAGTGGCATCAGCAAAGACCGGTGGTGGAATTTCGACAGTAACGGACAGGAGGAGGGGTAGAGCAAGGCCGTATAAAATAAGATATAGTGCAGCAATGGATGACGTCAGAATTACGACCCTAACAAACGGTGCCCGCGTAGTAAATACCTCAGCGACCAGGTGCGAGGAGGGGAGGATATTTACGTCCAGAATTGAAATGGCGGCCGTGCCGCGGGTGATGAGGGGCGCGCGCGCTATGACCGGGTCATCAACAGCCGACCCGTAGACGGAGATCGTACCATGAGTACTTCCTGACAAGGTGGAATGATTTACATAATTATGCTTGGATATGTGCATGATATCAATTTGAACTATAAAGTAAATTTATAAGCGAGGCAGCCGACCTGCCAGCCGTCCTCCTATTGACTGAACGTTTTCCGAGCGATGGTGGCGTATGTTGAAGCCAGTTAAATTGCCTAAAATATTATTACTGTTATATATATGACGCGCGTTTGGTTAAGGCCTGATTGCCAGAGGGTACGATGAACGGACACTTCGGGGGTATTAGTTCACCTGCTCTGGATCTTTGACCGCAAAATCACGCTGGCCTCTGCGATCCAGAGGTGCAGGTGAGGTGGCGAACATGGTATGCATGTGGGAGGGGCCGGTAAAGGGGCCACCACAGTGCGTTCGCCGGAAGTCTGGCGCCGGACTATAGGGTATTGACAAAACACTGTCCGGTGGTTTGTCCACCCCCGAACCCTGCACGTGGGCACGGTTGGTGCAGACAGTTCGAGGGGCATGATGGACGGGTTTGGCATGCCGTAAGACCCCAAGGCCAAAACTCATAGGGCCGGCTAGGATAGAAAGACGACCGGGTACGTGACCAACCTGGTAGGGATCCGTGCCCGCCCGTTGGTTACGTCAGACCTGGTCGCAAGTGTACGACGAATAAGGCCCGGCGCGGCGTCGATCGAACTTAAGGTTAGGTGTGTCGGTCAAAGACATCAGAGCACTTGTATCAGCCCTCGGAGTCAGTACGATGAGCCCCCTCGTTGCAGTTAAGACTTTGTCCAGGCGAAAAACGCTGCTAATAATGGCTAGGCCAGCCATGATTGGCAGTGAAAGGTTTACTTGTTCGGGCCGGTAATACCATCAAAATTAGAGCATTGGTCCGTCGATCTATGTGTTTGTGTACCGTTGAAAGGGGGGGGTCGGGAGCTAAATTTGGGGACCAAGCAATTAATTAATTGATAAGGAGAGCATGAATGGGGCGAGCGAATGTGAAGTGAATGAGGGGAATGAACGTGAGTAGGTAGATTTAAGGATCAGCGGAAGCCGCTTGGGGCTCAACACAGGCACCTATTTCGTACGGAACATTGTACAAAATTATACTAATACTAGCGTCCAAAAAGTCCCAACACGGACATGTCAGTTAAACCAATGGTGAATGTCATTATCATCAATTATCTAATGCAACGTATTAATTATAATCTGGCTGAAGACACTCACGTACCTATATGGTGTTCCCAAAACTTTGACCTCGCACATATATAAATTCGTGTTAGGGACGGCAACTCAAACCAACATCACGACGGCTGGGGTTTGGGGATGTGTGGTGGAATTGGCGTTGAAAAACAACATAATACACCACTGACAGTTTCAGTTTAGTTTAGGCTGCATCAAGAATAAATTGTCCACACCCCTTCACACACCCACTATCTAAAACACATTTCACACACCCATACCACTCAGTCGAGTTTAAGTGAGGTTAGCAACAGATAAAACACGCTAGAGGTTACATTGTAAGACACACATTAACACACATTGTAACACACAACTGATACAATCTACATTCCATACATACCAGACCCCCATACACCCATACACCCCCACCCCACTCACCACACCCACCCCACCCACACCCCCCCACCCCACTCACCCCACCCACCCCACACACCCCACCGACGGCAGAGCCGCGACCCCTACAAAATCATGCCACGAATCATAAAATTCGTGGCTGTAAGATTTCGTTCAATATATAGGTTAATGAAAGCAACTCAGGATTGTCGAGGAGAGTGCTTACTCTCAATATACTCATGGCAAATACGGGATTGGCGGAGCCAAAATGGACAGCGAAAGCCTAATCAGGCTTTATCATGTAATATTGTCATACAACTGAATGTATTTCAGAGTATCTTTAAGATGAAAGTTCAGAACAAAACGAACTACAAAGCACTCCGCTCCAATTATCATGGAAATTTATCACTTGAAATCATGCAAGAAAAACGCTACAAATGTTCAAACAAAACGCGTCTAAAAAATAGCTGTCGGGCCGGTCCGGTCGGGCCAGGTCAGGTCAGGTGACTGATAGGGGCGTGCTTTGCCCTTGCATGGGAGGCGACTTACTCGAGTTTGACTCTTGCACCATCACACCAATAATCGCACCAACGATAAACACCGTCGCTCAGCGGCAGCAAACGAACGGCAACGTCGCAGCGACGGAGCAGAACAGCGTCGCAGCGACAGAGCAGAAAAGCGTCGCAGCGACAGCGGCCGTGGCGGGAATGCCGCTGAACAGCCGCCAGGAGATGTTCCCGCCACGTGGTGACATCAACACGTGGCGGTGTCACCCAGCATCGCCCATCAGCCAGCCGGAGAACTTACTACTTCTAACCAGCGCCTCACTACTTCTAACCAGCGTGTGAACGCGCTGATGACAAACATCTGCCGTGCTGTGAGCATATACGGACCAGAGGATTGCGCAACATCTGTGGCTGCCCTACTTCGATCACAATATTCAGATATCGAATCGAATCCGCTGACCATGATAGTCCAGATGATAGAAATGCCGCCAGACAATCATATATTTTACAAGAGTCTGTGCGTATCTGAAATAAATGTTGAGACGAAAGTTTCTCCGGTTAATATGCAAGAATCTGGCCAAATGTTGAGAGACTGCGGTATTATTCAAATACCAAGGCGTGACATTCCGGTCTGATCTGATTGCTTTTGTGAACACTGCGTCGTATCTAAGGGGAAGTGATGTAAGTTGGGCCTACTTTAGGCAACTTCCTAAGGCCTGAAGTAATTTTTCGTTGTCTTTGATTTTTTTTCCGTACTTGGCAAGATGTAGGCTTCTGATCGTAGCACACGATTATAGACATTTGTTTTCTCTTGATATCCATCAAAGTCACTTTAGGGTGGGATGGTCAGGGGATGAACAGCCATATATTACATAAAGTGTGATAGGGGTATGATGAGCATTGGATGAGCAGTGGCCTATTAATGTGTTGCACACTGCTAATGTTCTTTATCATGAAACAATAAAGTGTGATAGGGGTATGATGAGCATTGGATGAGCAGTGGCCTATTAATGTGTTGCACACTGCTAATGTTCTTTATCATGAAACATGACATAAATTGGCATGCAATTATCTTTCAGCCTATTGCCATTGAACAGGTTGTTCTGTGATGAGCCATGGTGTGAAAATACCAGAGAAAAAGGTGGTGAATACCCAGTTCGAAGTACATTATATGACACGCTCTGATAGATCTGATGCATGCTTTCCCGCCAGAACACGTGAGATTACAAGTTACCACAAAGAGCATGTAACATTAAATGAAACACTCCCTAGTAATCGTCACAACATTTGGTTATATAAATAAGATTTCTGATCAACTTACCCCACCACTAAGATCAACTTATCCCACGCTTGGTGCACATTGGGACAACGGTGATCAGTCAGAACAATTAGAAATATCAGTTATTGAATATCAATTGTTTGAGAAAATCTTCATGTGAATCATATGTGTCAAAAAAGACATGCACAAAAAATATTTCAGAATATACGCACAAATGATCATCAATCTGTCACACCACAGGCGCTCAAGGCCCTCTCAAGTAAAAATTGGCTCAAGTTACCTTAACTTCCCACACCAAGAGCAGACCAGCTTGAGCTCCCTCTCATCGGTAGCAATTTTCATTCGGTCAATTAGTTTCCCCAATCAGGGATTGGGAAACCGTTGTCTTCCAGCAGCACACGTCATGTTGGTCTGTATCACTACTGCTAACGAGCAAGCCGCAATAGTAATTCGGCCGGAACAGCGCCGGGTAGGTAGACGTAGGCAAACAACATATGAGTAGTTCCGCTCGAATAATATATACTCTCCAATAAGTGTTTACCTCTAAACCAATGGATAATATAATAGACTAGTTTATTTTGACCAGCCAATGTCAGCACTCGCATAGATATAACGTAGTGTGTGCTATAGCTTTCCAACACTCTCTCTCTCTCCCTCTCTCTCTATCTCTCTCTCTCTCGCTCTCTCTCTCTCTCTCTCTCTCTCTCTCTCTCACTCTGTCTCTCTCTCGAGAGAGAGACCCGCACTCGGGGGGCGTCTTGAGAGATTTGTCTTCAGTGGTGGCAGTGCCGATTCCTGCCCTTTTCCAGAATTTTTCGGTATGATGGATGAGATGCCGGCGCACAGGCTTCACAAGCGGTTCTCTCTCTCCCTCTCTCTCTCTCGAAAAAGAGATGGATGAGATGCCGGCGTCCAGGCTTCACATGCGGTTCTCTCTCTCCCTCTCTCTCTCTCTCGGAGAGAGATGGATGAGATGCCGGCGCACAGGCTTCACAAGCGGTTCTCTCTCTCCCTCTCTCTCTCTCGAGAGAGAGATGGATGAGATGCCGGCATCCAGGCTTCACATGCGGTTCTCTCTCTCCCTCTCTCTCCCCCCCCCTCTCTCTCTCTCTCTCTCTCTCTCTCTCGAGAGAGAGAGAACCGCTTGTGAAGCCTGTACGCCTGCATCTCATCCATCATACCGAACAATTATGGAAAAGGGCAGTAATCGGCACTGCCACCACTGAAGACAAATCTCTCAAGACGCCCTCCGAGTGTGGGTCTCCTCAGCAGTCAAACAAAACACTCCAAATCGATAATTAAATCAGATACACACTTCGATTAGCTTCGTACAAAATCAGTCAAGATCCAAGTGGATCCTGGTAGTACGCCTGTTATTAACTAAAGACCGAATAAAACGATATTTGCCCCCCCCCCCAAAAAAAAAGAAGCATATGTTTTACTGGATGTATCAGTTACATGTCTCCTCCATAAGAAAGACAAATATGTGAACTTGGAGGTCATTACCCCAAAGTACAAACACACACACAAACACACACAAACAAACAAACAAACACACACACACACACACACACAAACACACACAAACACACACAAACACACATAAACACACACAAACACACATATATATATATATATAATATATATATATATATATATATATATATATATATATATATATATATATATATATATATATATATATATATATACAGGGGTGTTTAGTTTTAGAAATAATTGGGGGGAGGGGCGAAGTTTTTTATTCCCTCCCAAAAAATTAATCGAATTTCGCCCAATATGTTTTCAGAACTCAATAATTCTGATTTGTCCTTGACGATGTGTATGCTTATGCACATTCAGCATCCTCGCCAACGGGAAAATAGTCCAGTAACAGGTGAAGCCACATAAACAAAAGATCAATGCACAGCACATATCAACATAAAAACTGTGGGTCATAATATGCGACTGCAGTGTCATACAGTGGACTTGGGTCCATCATCATCGTCAACGTCATCTATATCCTCAACCTCACCGTCACCCTCCCCTCACTCCACACACCAACAAACACACAACGGCTTAAGTAAAATACGTATGCGCCCATATGTAGGCTAAACCACACAGGCCTTGATGGGACATTGGAGCACAACAGGCTTGAACTGTGATGATGACGGGTGAAGGCATTTCCTCGGTACCTAACATTAAGAAGGGTGAAGCAAAAGTTTTGGTGGTGCGAATTCAGGGTCGGGAAGGGGGCATGGCTTCCACAAAATCGTAGCAATCGAAAACAATGTCCTCTGATCAAACATCTGCATTGATGTAGTCATCGTGATCGCCAAATCTAGTCAGTCACCACACACGACACCAAGCAAACTAAAATGCACAACGGATCACATGCATCAATCAACGCAATCGTTCTACTATTTATTTTTGCAACAGTTTAAAAACCCCACCCGTACCCAGTGGCGAAACCAATTGCAAGAGTAGGCCACGCTGGGTACACGCCTCTCCGATCACGGCCAAGGAGTCCGAAAAGGTCAGTCCAGGAGATTCACAGAAGTGCCATCCGATGGTCTTGAAATAGAAATGTCGGCTCCAAAGGGTTCTTTGCTCTAGAGTCGGAAATATAAAGTACAAAACCTCTAAAAATGGGAATAATATCAGAAATTTACATTTTTTAAATCGGTGAAATTGGAATGACAGCTGTAGGGCGACGCTTCGCAGACACGATCCTGGCCCCCGCGGGTACGAGGACGTTTCCGTTGCTTTAGGGTCATTGATGCAAGGCCAGAGTCAGATGGTCGGTGACGATAGCCCCCCCCCCCCCGTAGTAGTCAATGGGCTCGACAAAACCCGGCTCACATTCAAAATATATCAGACGAGTCTCTGCTGGCCGGCACAGGCGTCTGAAAAATTCCGCATCTTCCCGAGTCCGGGATGCTCACGAACAAGGCGCGACAGCAACGCCGACTGAAAGGCCACCACAACAGCTGTGTCATGGTCTGACGTCACGCAGAAGCTGTGGCGTCCCAAGTTCGCATAAAAGACAAAAGCGTGCCGCGTCAACTGCGACATCTGCTCGTGGCAACCCTGCGCCGAATCCTGCACAAGGAACGGAAAGCTATCGCACAAAACCCTCCACTATAGCGACTTCATCGACGGGTACGGACTGTCTGAGGCCATTGAAATATTTAGACTGAACACCGCTATGAAGCGATGACGGATAAGCTGCGGTCTCCATTCGCCCAGACTGGACACACGGTAATCCCCGGGGAAGCCGACATGAGTCGGCGCATTTTCGCCCGCTGAAGACCACTTCTGAACCCGCCCCTGTCCACATTTTAGCCTACCAACTGCCATAAAGCTAGCTATATTTTGATAAAGTTCCGTTAATAATAAGGTAGATCAGCATCGTTCCGCCCCGAGGTGACACCGACAGCTTCCTTACAACAGATCCGACACCTTACGATCACACACGGACTGTGCCATGCCTGACTGCGATTATCCGGGCGTTCCAAAACACACCTGTGGCTCGGACTGTGCCATGTAAAGTGGCCGGTTGGAACAAGCCAAGTGATCACCTGGGCTGACACGTCCGGCACTTGTTTTCGCTGGACACGAAGTACCAAGTACGAAACTATTTGCGTGTAAAAGGGAGGATGGCGGATCCATATTGCTAAATGATGCTAAGATTTTGTACATTTTAATCAGCTTGACAATCGACCCCGTACATACATTTCTCGGTAAGTGATTTCACTTACAACGCTAGCACTATCTATCTGCTGCATTATTCATGAGCTGCTAGGCCAATCAGCCGGGACGGTACGATAATGCTAAAACGGGAATTTGGCAGCCAACCCCTATCAGACGTTTTCCACTCGCAATATGCTTCGAAATGAAGCCTGCGTTCACTAGGTTTTGCGCCCTGCTGTGGAAGGACTTCCAGCCAGGTTAGGTCGTGATTCCGGTCAACCAGCGTTTCCCCTGAAATGGTTCTCATCACAAAATAAACTGTTTGCTGTTCAAAAGCCATGACGGAAATATTGGGTTTATTTTGGGTTGATTTAAAACTAATTCAGCAGATCAATCCCTTTGACCTGACAAGAAAAGATGAGACGTTTCAAGTGATGTTCTTGATGCTTCCCCACTAGTATCCATATCTATATCTGTATATATATATGTATATATATAGACATATATTCCATGTCTTATCTGCTTAGCCATTGAAAGTTTGTCACAATTTTTCTCAATACCTAAAATTTTGGACAACATATATGTCCGGATTCTTTTGATATAGGGGGCTAAAAATAAAAAGCTCAGATTCGTAACTGGGGACTTGTGATTATCCTCGAAAGGAAATATGGATTCAAATCGAACGTGGTCTAGTGAACTCGCCTTGATGATTTGTTCTGGGATTTTCTCTATCAGAAAAAACACGTTTGTGTCTTATGCATGCAGATGCCACTCACTTTTTCCGACTTTACTGACTAGCCTGGGGATCTTGAGAAAATACATTTTCCAGTCAGATTACCGGACAACAACCACACAACACAGCTTGAAGAACACCGCGTCATTTATGTGAAAGCACCTTCCGGAACAACACTAATTATTCAGGAGGGATGCACTTCAGCCGATATACGGACATATTCCGAGGCGTATTATAGATACGTATCCACGATTTCAGCCGGGATGTCGGTGTACAACAGCTGGACAACTCGATGTTCGTCTTGATGTACGAACTACGGACCATGCACCACAGTGTCCAACACAGCAGGCTGTACGAATTTCAGTACAGAGTCTGGCCGATGTCGGTAATTTGCCAATTGTGTGCATACCGTATTCAGCAAGGTGTATCGCATTCAGCATGGCCTACCGTACTTAGCACGGCAGCGCGCACTAAGCTGTCATGCAGTCGAGTCAGACGTGAGTACGTCATGTTCGGAAGCGCGTCAGCCGAGATCGGTCGCAACACTGCCGCAACCATGACCCACTGTCAACGACGGTGGACGCATCTCAAACTGGAGAACAGCAATGCCGACCTGTCGATCTGACCTGACCTGACCTGACCTGACCTGCCGACCTGTCGACGACTGCTGTACTTGTGACTGAAGTGTGCAGTTACAATTACACCGACATTGGACGGAAATCGTGTCAAATGGCGCCAACATGATCTGGCATGCACATTAATTGCAAGCACGTTAATTTTCACAGCTTGCAACATGCGTGCGCATTAATTGTCCACAGCTTGAAGTCGAGTCAGAAGTAGAGCGAAATATTTTCCCGAGATCATTAATTGACAAGCGTTCTTGCATGCTACATAAATAGGAAGGCTTAGGACGTTGACGCGTTCCTCTGCCTTTGATGAAAACAAAAGCGATATATTATTCACGTTCTAATGAATAATTTAGCAACTCACCGTTCTCAACGTGACCTGAATAACGAAAATGCTCTGTGGGCTGATTCGGTGGCGATGCTATGGCGAGAAACCGAAATATACCTCACGAATATTGCAATAGCTATTATCTCTCTAGTCCTGACTTCATTCACGTAATTCGGCACGGCAACCCCAGACCACCCCGTGCTTGTCCGGTGACAGACGATCCCAGACCACCCCGTCCTTGTCTGGTGACAGACGATCCCAGACCACCCCGTCCTTGTTCGGTGACAGGCGATCCCAGACCACCCCGTCCTTGTCCGGTGACAGGCGATCCCAGACTCCCAGACCAACCCCGTACCTGTCTGGTGACAGGCGATCCCAGACCACCCCGTCCTTGTCCGGTGACAGACGATCCCAGACCATCCCGTCCTTGTCCGGTGACAGACGATCCCAGACTCCCAGACCACCCCGTACCTGTCCGGTGACAGGCGATCCCAGACCACCCCGTCCTTGTCCGATGACAGGCGATCCCAGACCACCCCGTCCTTGTCCGACGACAGGCGATCCCAGACTACCCCGTCCTTGTCTGGTGACAGGCGATCACAGACCACTCCGTCCTTGTCCGATGACAGACGATCCCAGACCACCCCGTCCTTGTCTGGTGACAGACGATTCCAGACCACCCCGTCCTTGTCCGACGACAGGCGATCCCAGACCACCCCGTCCTTGTCCGGTGACAGACGATCCCAGACCACCCCGTCCTTGTCTGGTGACAGACGATCCCAGACCACCCCGTCCTTGTTCGGTGACAGGCGATCCCAGACTACCCCGTCCTTGTCCGGTGACAGGCGATCCCAGACTCCCAGACCAACCCCGTACCTGTCTGGTGACAGGCGATCCCAGACCACCCCGTCCTTGTCCGGTGACAGACGATCCCAGACCATCCCGTCCTTGTCCGGTGACAGACGATCCCAGACTCCCAGACCACCCCGTACCTGTCCGGTGACAGGCGATCCCAGACCACCCCGTCCTTGTCTGGTGACAGACGATCCCAGACCACCCCGTCCTTGTCCGATGACAGGCGATCCCAGACTCCCAGACCACCCCGTACCTGTCTGGTGACAGGCGATCCCAGACCACCCCGTCCTTGTCCGATGACAGACGATCCCAGACCACCCCGTCCTTGTCTGGTGACAGACGATTCCAGACCACCCCGTCCTTGTCCGACGACAGGCGATCCCAGACCACCCCGTCCTTGTCCGGTGACAGACGATCCCAGACCACCCCGTCCTTGTCTGGTGACAGACGATCCCAGACCACCCCGTCCTTGTTCGGTGACAGGCGATCCCAGACCACCCCGTCCTTGTCTGGTGACAGACGATCCCAGACCACCCCGTCCTTGTCTGGTGACAGGCGATCCCAGACCACCCCGTCCTTGTCCGGTGACAGGCGATCCCAGACTCCCAGACCACCCCGTACCTGTCTGGTGACAGTCGTGTCGATGCCCAGTCCTTGCATGACTCGCATCACGTTCTCGTTGCAGTCGGTGGTGACGGGCGGCGGCGGCGGGGGTGGCGGAGTTGCCAGCTGGCCTGGCAACAGCCACCGGTGGCCCGTCACCTGCGGCATCGTCAGCCGCCGCGCCGCGTCCACCACCAGCATTTTGCGCACCAGGCTCTCGCAGTCTGTCGGCACATGGGCTCGGTCAACTTACGGCGAGCTCTCTCAGTCTGTCGACACACAGTCAACACACGGCGAGCTCTCTCAGTCTGTCGATACACAGTCAACACACGGCGAGCTCTCACAGTCTGTCGACACACAGTCAACACACGGCGAGCTCTCACAGTCTGTCGATACACAGTCAACACACGGCGAGCTCTCTCAGTCTGTCGACACACAGTCAACACACGGCGAGCTCTCTCAGTCTGTCGACACACAGTCAACACACGGCGAGCTCTCACAGTCTGTCGACACACAGTCAACACACAGCGAGCTATCGCAGTCTGTCAACGCACAGTCAACACACGGCGAGGGCTCACAGTCTGTCGATACACAGTTAGCACACGGCAAGCTATCGCATTCAACCAACAGTCAGTTAACCCGCGCCGTCTTTCAGGTCAAACCCTCACACCCCGTCTCAGGGGGTGGGGGGTTTGAAGACCACCCTCTAAAATCCAAACTAAGTATCGGACGAAAACGAAAGCTATTTCATCAGTCCGCTATTTTCTTTCATTTTCCTTTTCCAATGGGTAGAGCAGACCAAGAAACGTTGTTGGAAGCCAACTTGACCTTATAAAAATGCTTACTATAGCCAGAATCCTGTATTTGACGTGCAATATGGCAAATACGCAAAATTTATATGTAGTCAAAAACGAAAAAAAATCAACTAGTACGTTTTGTTCCATCCGTAAAGATAAGCAAACGCTGAAAGTTTCATTGAAATATCTGCATCCGTTAAAGGGTGACGATTTGTTGAACTTTTTTGGAGGTGACTTTACTTGACCTTAACTAACTCGTTGACCCTAGATGACGTGACCTAAAATTTTTGAATCAACATGTCAAATTGATGTGTGAAAAAGTAAACAAAATTTTGGCAAACTGCCGCGCGCCGTTCGTCCGCTAATCGCGAAAAACCTGATGGGGGCGGTTGAAGACCCCCCGAGACGGGACGGATTAACAAACGTCGAAATCGAGCTGATTGTTGACGTGTGGTGCTTCCGTGACGGGAAAAATATCCAGTACACAAGGGGCCGTACTATTAACAGAATCGTCGGCTGCATTTTCGCGACAGCTACTCTTCCAGCGTTGGATAAACGCCCCAAACGGAGATCTATGAGGAAATGGAGCATGACTGGCGTTCTAATGGTAATGAACAACCATACTCAAGATCGTGTAGGCTGGTCATCAATAATCCAGAAACCACGAGTACATGGAAGGCGGTGACAGAGGTAACTCCACCCAAGCAAGTGTGGAATATTAATGATCAGAGGCTAGAATGCTTGGCATGCGCCATGCTTGACAAGACGCCAGCAAACTAAGTAAGACAGGCTGCGCAGGAAAAATATCACTCTTTAGATACAAGCTAGAAAACACAAGTTAGGCCGCCAAAGTTCACGCCGCAGTTGCCTTTCCCACGGACGGCCCAGCTGGTCGTCGGTCGTGTTGTCGTAACCGTTCATGAACACGGACAGCAGAACGCAAACCATGATCGATGGCAATGAGACGTCACTTTGTACCAAAATTAAAATGTTCGTTGCATTTACCACCGGTTCTTCTATCGGCTATTCAATACCCGAAACATTGGTAAATATAAAGAAAAGCTTAAGCAAAATATCCATTTACGTTTCACTCATCGATCGGCCAAATGTTCTACTCTTGTCATGAAAGCACGCAACAACATCCCACACTTTATGCTGCACTTCACATCGTGAGCCGCGTGAGGGTAGAGTTGCATAGTATTCACATGGCTACGTAGTTTGATGATGGTCGTCAGTTAATGTTCGGCCCACGCAGTGTTGGTAGCCATCAGCTGTGGTGCGCACAATATCTACGAATTATGACGTGCGGCAACCGCGCCGGTCTCCGTCGTCGCCCAGAATACTCGGCGGCGCGCAGGGAGGGGGAGGAGGTTCCCTGGGTCGGCGGGGCGTCCTGCGTCAGAGCCGGTAACGACGCATGTGTGCGTCATCGGACGCATCGATAGCCACCAGCCTCGGGGCGTCGGTCCCGTCCGAACGGCAGGCCGGCCAGTGGGTCCCGCCACGCCCATATCCTGCTGAGTGGGCGGAGTTCGGTTCCGTCCGAGCGGCAGGCTGGCCAGTGGGTCCCGCCAAGCCCATATCCTGCTGAGGGGGCCGAGTTCGGTCCCGTCCGAGCGGCAGGCTGGCCAGTGGGTCCCGCCACGCCCATATCCTGCTGAGTGGGGGGAGTTCGGTCCCGTTCGAGCGGCAGGCTGGCCAGTGGGTCCCGCCACGCCCATATCCTGCTGAGTGGGCGGAGTTCGGTCCCGTCCGAGCGGCAGGCTGGCCAGTGGGTCCCGCCAAGCCCATATCCTGCTGAGTGGGCGGAGTTCGGTCCCGTCCGACCGGCAGGCTGGCCAGTGGGTCCCGTCACGCCCATATCCTGCTAAGTGGGCGGAGTTCGGTCCCGTCCGAGCGGCAGGCCGGCCAGTGGGTCCCGCTACGCCCATATACTGCTGAGGGGGCGGAGTTCGGTTCCGTCCGAGCGGCAGGCTGGCCAGTGGGTCCCGCCAAGCCCATATCCTGCTGAGTGGGCGGAGTTCGGTCCAGTCCGAGCGGCAGGCCGGCCAGTGGGTCCCGCCACGCCCATATCTTGCTGAGTGGGCGGAGTTCGGTCCAGTCCGAGCGGCAGGCCGGCCAGTGGGTCCCGCTACGCCCATATACTGCTGAGGGGGCGGAGTTCGGTCCCGTCCGAGCGGCAGGCTGGCCAGTGGGTCCCGCCACGCCCATATCCTGCTGAGTGGGGGAGTTCGGTCCCGTCCGAGCGGCAGGCTGGCCAGTGGGTCCCGCCACGGCCATATCCTGCTGAGGGGGCGGGGTTCGGTCCCGTCCGAGCGGCAGGCTGGCCAGTGGGTCCCGCCACGCCCATATCCTGCTGAGTGGGGGAGTTCGGTCCCGCCCGAGCGGCAGGCTGGCCAGTGGGTCCCGCCACCGCCATATCCTGCTGAGGGGACGGGGGGGGGGCTGGCGGGCTCACGTCACGCCGAGACGACGGCACTATTATGCTACCGCCCGTTTGGCACGGAGTCAGATTCGTGTTAGTCTTTCATCTCTACGAATCAATCGTACAAGTGATGGGTGTGCATAATAAGTGCAATCATGATCATGCAGTATTCGTGATTATGAAAAGGAAAAACTAAGGACGCAGGGTGCACGAATACCACCTTGAACATAAATGCTGCTAAAGCACATCCAAAGCTCTTTAGTTCAGACTGGTACTAAAACTTCGTGTCTCTACGTCTACCCACTCGGTCGCTATCCCGGAACAACCCGAAGGGGCGCCCTCTTGAGTCCTCTCGACCCGCGGAGGGTTAAGAGAGCCCCGTTAGGTGCAGCTGTGTCCAGGCGGTCGAGATACCTGCATAGCGCTGCTGTTGCACCGGTGTGGTAGCCACGGCTTCGACGCGCGATGGTCCGGGTAAAGTCCCCCTCCCGAGTGGCAGTGTGTGCCACCTGCACTACAGCCTGCTCAGGACGGGTGAGGTACCTCCTCCCTTCCCACCCTCAGTGGCAGTGTGTGACACCTGCACTACAGCCTGCTCAGGTCAAGTGAAGTCACCCCCTCCCCCTCCCCAGTGGCAGTGTGTGACACCTGCACTACAGCCTGCTCAGGACGGGTGAAGTCACCCCCTCCCCCTCCCTCAGTGGCAGCGTGTGACACCTGCACTACAGCCTGCTCAGGACGGGTGAAGTCACCCCCTCCCCCTCCCTCAGTGGCAGCGAGTGACACCTGCACTACAGCCTGCTCAGGACGGGTGAAGTCCTCCTCCCCCAGTGGGAGTTTGTGACACCTGCCCCACAGCCTGCCTAGATCGCCTGGGAGCAATGACGTGTAGCCGTGTGCCGTTGATCCGTTGCGTCAGCGGTTCCCGATCGACGACAGTGCGACCCCGACCAGACGGCACCTCGCTCACTGCAGTGCACCAGGTGTCGCTGGGTCGACTTTAAAGAGACGTCCACTCCAGTCGGCCGCCACCACCGGCGTTCCGCCTGGAACTGGAGCAGTCATGGACGCCAGCTGCGCCTGCAGGTCCTCCACGCCTGCAGGTCCTCCACGCCTGCAGGTCCTCCATGCCTGCAGGTCCTCCACGCCTGCAGGTCCTCTACGCCCGCCGGCACTGGCCGTACGGTGCATGCACGTCCGTGGAGCGGTGGTAGGCCGACTCCGGTGAGTACTGTCTCGTTCGCGGGAGGAAAGCTGTGGCCAGGCGCTCCCTCATGGGGACGTGACTCCCCTCCGACCGAAAAGAGCGCCACTCCAAGACGCTCCAGTGTACCCCCGCCCGCCTAAAAATATCCTCAAAATCACTGGCGAGCCTGCGGACAAATGGCGCCTCTCCAGACAAGTGTCCTACCGATAAACATCGCTGCACCCGCCCCTGGTGACATACTTTGTTATGCACATGAGTGCCCCAATATGATTGCTAAGTTACCCATTTTAGCCAACGGTAACTGGCTTTGGAGTGATGGTTACTGTCACTGGGTCATGACCGAGAACCCTCCCTACTCCATGACCCAGAGCGAAGTCAACTCTCATTAGGTCTACCCACACGATGCGGTATGTAGCTCGAAACGCTTCGTAGTCGGTCAGGGACATTGTCAGGGACACTTCGTGTCAGCCATGCCCCACACAATGCGAGTGCACCAAAGCCATATATGAGCCGAATATCATTTCGCCCGTAAGGCAGTTTTGATTTGAGTGGCAGGATGCTTAACTCGTACCGTCTCGGAGGGAGGGGGGGGGTTCTCCAACCCACCTCAGGTTTTCGCGGACAGTGAACGAACGGCAACGGCGCACGGCAGCGTTCCACAATTGGGCATACCTTTTCCCACATCAATTTGGCATGCTGTTGAAACTTTTTGAATTCAGGTCATCTAGGGTCAACGAGTTAGTCAACGTCAAGTAAGGCCACTTTTGAAATAAAAATAGGATGGGGGGAATGGATTGCTTTGGTCGATTTCGCTGTCCTTTTCTGATTCCAAATGTTTTTCCTTCAAATATCCCCCAAAATGAACTCCCCAGAGCCAAAAACATAATGTAACTCGTGGAAAGTCGTCAAAATCTAGCCCCCACCCCGTAGTGACATCACTTTTGTGGGGAAATTGTTTTGGTGGGTGGATCCGGGCTCTACTCGTCGAGTGCTTTCCGATGACACCTCTTTGGTTTCCGTGTGACGCTTAGTTTGGATTTTAGATGAGGGGGTTACTATTCCCCCCCCCCCGAGACGGAGTGTGAGGATTTGACCGGAGAGACGGCGCGGGTTAAGCGTACTATAATCAAGCTTCGTTGGTAGTCATTGCACCTCACTTAGCCGACGCCGCCCCTGCGACGACAGCAGTGAAAACTGCGGAGCTTCAATAGGTCACCTGCTGACATGTCAGCGACACCACGAGCATGGGCGACACCAGGCGGCCGCTACATCAGCATGACGTTAGGGGGGGGTCAACTGCACAGGTTGCACAGCTGTCTGTGTACAGTTTATCGGTCTGTCATGCTCGGGGCTGGTGGCTGACGGCTCAGCCGCCATCTGGGTAGGCCAGCTGGCTGTGGACATGCCACGGATACGGAGCAGAGGCAGCCGCGTCGAGCAGGATATGGATCAGAGATGCAAACGACATCGATCAGAGCAGTTTCCGTAGAGGGTGCAACAGCAGGGTAGCAGCAGGGTAGCAGCAGGTATCAACAGGGTAGCAGTAGGATAACAATAAGGTAGCAGTGGTGCAGCAACGGGGTAGCAGTATGACATCAACAGGATAGCCGCAGAGTAGCAGCAGGGAATCAACAGCGTAGCAGCAGGGTAGCGGCATGTCAGCAGTAGGGTAGCAACAAGGCGGTAACAGAGCAGCAACAAAGTAACAGCAGTGCATCAATAGGATAGCAGCAGTGTAGCGGCAGGGTAGCGGCATAGCAGCGGCATGGTAGCAGCTGGAGGCGGTACAAATACGATCCGTGTGGGATGACGCCTGACTCATGCCACACCCCGTGTGGGAAGGTCTCCGACTCATGCTGCAGGCCGTGTGGCAGGCAGTAGCCTAACATGTGACCAGCTGCGGGGGCAGCCCCGCAGTCACAGGACATTTCCCATTACATTAGCGTCAGTGCGGGGGCCGGAGCCAGCTGGGCGGTGACAATGGCCCCGCAGTAGCCAGTGGGCATGCCCCGCCCACACTCAAGATCATCCAGATGAACTTCTGCCGTGTGGAATGGTCTCCGACTCATGTTACACCCGTGTGGGGTGAACTTTGACGCAAACCATAGCCCGTGTGAGATGGTCTCCAACTCATGCTGCAGCCCGTGTGGAATGGGCTCTGATTCATGTTCAACCAATGTAGGATAGTCTCCAACTCATGCTACACCCCGTTTGGCATGGTCTCTGATTCATGTACAGCCCGTGCATTTGAAGCCCTGTTTGAGAGAGATAACTTGCTGCTGAATTATGTGTCCCTGGAAGGGAGCTGGGAAGGACATGCCTGCCAATATTCATGAAATGCGTTTGTGTCATCGTCAACATTTCGTGGCAGATGCTCGCAATTTGCGTGCTTCGAAACCCTGAATTTTCCGGCAATTTTCTCCTCTCCAGGTTTAGCTTCTGGTCTGGTGAATAGTTTTCTTATGTGAGACGATATCCTTATCCCAGCCTTTGCTTCATAGAGCTCACTCCTTCCCTCCCTCACGATTGAGAGCCCCATCAGTCCAGTCCCTGCGGTGTGGTGCTGGCCAGTTTTCGGCTGCAGCCTGCACGTGGCACACTCACCACTGCCGACACATATGGTGTGTGGGACCACGCCGGAAGCAGCTGCTGGTGTGGCCGCAAATTGGATCATTCGGCATGCGCCCGCGCAAAGCCCACGCTTACGCCCACCACACATGGTCGCCGAGGGCGGGGACAGGCTGCGGCACGAACGCTGCAGATTAGTGTTCATGGTGTATATATATATATATATATATATATATATATATATCGATATCCATATTGACGCATATGTATGTTTTCATATATGTCCAGTTGACACATTATGAATTACTTACCTGAGGACATGAAGTACGGAATCCGGAATCTGCCCGATAGCACCCGCTCCCGGAGCACCTGCACGGTGCTGCCCTCAAACGGCAAGGCTCCGCAAACCAGCACGTACAGCACCACGCCCAGACTCTGCGAAGAAGGGCACGCCCCGTCACAGCACCACGCCCAGACTCTGCGAAGAAGGGCACGCCCCGTCACAGCACCACGCCCAGACTCTGCGGTGGACACCCCTTCACAGCACCACGCCCAGACTCTGCGGTGGACACCTCCTTCACAGCACCACGCCCAGACTCTGCGAAGAAGGGCACGCTCCGTCACAGCACCACGCCCAGACTCTGCGGTGGACACCTCCTTCATAGCACCACACCCAGACTCTGCGGTGGACACCTCCTTCATAGCACCACGCCCAGACTCTGCGGTGGACACCCCTTCACAGCACCACACCCAGACTCTGCGGTGGACACCTCCTTCACAGCACCACACCCAGACTCTGCGGTGGACACCTCCTTCATAGGACCACGCCCAGACTCTGCGGTGGACACCCCTTCACAGCACCACACCCAGACTCTGCGGTGGACACCTCCTTCACAGCACCACACCCAGACTCTGCGGTGGACACCTCCTTCATAGCACCACGCCCAGACTCTGCGGTGGACACCCCTTCACAGCACCACGCCCAGACTCTGCGGTGGACACCTCCTTCACAGCACCACACCCAGACTCTGCGAAGAAGGGCACGCCCCGTCACAGCACCACGCCCAGACTCTGCGGTGGACACCCCTTCACAGCACCACGCCCAGACTCTGCGGTGGACACCTCCTTCACAGCACCACGCCCAGACTCTGCGAAGAAGGGCACGCCCCGTCACAGCACCACGCCGGACTTTGCGGTGGACACCCCTTCACAGCACCACGCCCAGACTCTGCGGTGGACACCTCCTTCACAGCACCACGCCCAGACTCTGCGAAGAAAGGCACGCCCCGTCACAGCACCACGCCGGACTTTGCGGTGGACACCCCTTCACAGCACCACGCCCAGACTCTGCGGTGGACACCTCCTTCACAGGACCACACCCAGACTCTGCGGTGGACACCTCCTTCATAGCGCCACGCCCAGACTCTGCGGTGGACACTTCCTTCACAGCACCACGCCCAGACTCTGCGAAGAAGGGCACGCCCCGTCACAGCACCACACCCAGACTCTGCGGTTGACACCCCTTCATAGCACCACGCCCAGACTCTGCGGTGGACACCTCCTTCACAGCACCACACCCAGACTCTACGGTTGACACCCCTTCACAGCACCACGCCCAGACTCTGCAGTGAACACCTCCTTCACAGCACCACGCCCAGACTCTGCGGTGGACACCTCCTTCATAGCACCACGCCCAGACTCTGCGGTGGACACCCCTTCACAGCACCACACCCAGACTCTGCGGTGGACACCTCCTTCACAGCACCACACCCAGACTCTGCGGTGGACACCTCCTTCATAGCACCACGCCCAGACTCTGCGGTGGACACCCCTTCACAGCACCACGCCCAGACTCTGCGGTGGACACCTCCTTCACAGCACCACACCCAGACTCTGCGAAGAAGGGCACGCCCCGTCACAGCACCACGCCCAGACTCTGCGGTGGACACCCCTTCACAGCACCACGCCCAGACTCTGCGGTGGACACCTCCTTCACAGCACCACGCCCAGACTCTGCGAAGAAGGGCACGCCCCGTCACAGCACCACGCCGGACTTTGCGGTGGACACCCCTTCACAGCACCACGCCCAGACTCTGCGGTGGACACCTCCTTCACAGCACCACGCCCAGACTCTGCGAAGAAGGGCACGCCCCGTCACAGCACCACGCCGGACTTTGCGGTGGACACCCCTTCACAGCACCACGCCCAGACTCTGCGGTGGACACCTCCTTCACAGGACCACACCCAGACTCTGCGGTGGACACCTCCTTCATAGCGCCACGCCCAGACTCTGCGGTGGACACCTCCTTCACAGCACCACGCCCAGACTCTGCGAAGAAGGGCACGCCCCGTCACAGCACCACACCCAGACTCTGCGGTTGACACCCCCTTCATAGCACCACGCCCAGACTCTGCGGTGGACACCTCCTTCACAGCACCACACCCAGACTCTACGGTTGACACCCCCTTCACAGCACCACGCCCAGACTCTGCAGTGAACACCTCCTTCACAGCACCACGCCCAGACTCTGCGGTGGACACCTCCTTCACAGGACCACACCCAGACTCTGCGGTGGACACCTCCTTCACAGCACCACACCCAGACTCTACGGTTGACACCTCCTTCACAGCACCACACCCAGACTCTGCGGTGGACACCCCCTTCACAGCACCACGCCCAGACTCTGCGGTGGACACCTCCTTCACAGCACCACGCCCAGACTCTGCGGTGGACACCCCTTCACAGCACCACGCCCAGACTCTGCGGTGAACACCCCCTTCACAGCACCACGCCCAGACTCTGCGGTGGACACCTCCTTCACAGGACCACACCCAGACTTTGCGGAGCAGGACTGATTGCTTCATTTATTACTTGGGCTCAGAGACGCATCAACTGTTGCTGATTATGCAGCGACCATTCTGCGTACGATAAAACGCTCCGCCACACCACTGTGCGTACTCTGCGGAGAAGGACGCACCCTGTCACGGCACCACGCCCACTCAGCCAGGAAGACCCGTCTATAACAGCGCTACGCTCGTGCTGCTTGCAGGCACCACCAGAAGGACCGAACATGTCGTCGTGTGCTGCTTGCACCAGTCCATTGCTGGCTGAATCAGCTGATTCGGACTGGGCGCCTTTGTGTGGATATATGTGGTGCATTAGGCCGCCTGCATCAACAACTGCATCTCAATGGAAATTGCTGATGCAGGCTTCGCTGCCGGCACACAGCTCTACTAAATTACTGGAGTAGATAATTTCACTTCGGGATAGACTATTCCAGTTAAGCGGCAGGAAGCGTTAATTTGAATTAATTACTAGGGTGTCGTCACTTCCAGCTTCCAGGTGGGGTCCATCCACAGGGGCGCTGGAACGATTCTCAAGCAGACGGATTCTACCGGACTGTCTTCTCCCCTCGTACCAGTCCACCATTCGACGAATGTAATGCAAGAAGTAGATTCACCAACTTTGCTTCTACAGCACAACATTCTTTCGGTTCTCATTTTCACGGTCAGCATGCTCAAAAGCTGCTAGAAAACACGCTCTACTCTTCTCATGGTCTTACACACCTGGCTAATCCAAACACAGGCAGCTTACCCATCACATGCCCGACGTGGTGACAAAACAACGCATTTCCGCGGTTATAGAATGGTAGATAGTTACGCAGGAACCATAGTTTTAGACCTTTCCAGGATGGCGTTCCTGCCGCAAATATGACTATTGCTATTGCTGGCTACTGCTACAGACAAAGCATTTTATTCAGCACCTGGTAGCGACAGCAGCAATGAAGATAATCGTTTCAGCACTATGATGAAGGAAGGGAAAATCGTGTTTGCTATTTGGCAATATGCAATGTCATGGGTGTAGCCATCGGGGGCGGGGTGACATAACCCTCAATTTCTGAAAAGTGTCGATTTGTCCCCTCCAATTTCTTTCGTGTCCCCCAAGCCTCAGCTACCTGGGTATGAGCACAGCAAAATTATATGTAATAATTTATATAGGTAATATGTATATATAAATATATATATATATGCAAAAGAGTCATCGAAAATACTAGAAGAAGATCTAGCAAATCAACGAGCTTCATGGGCTACCTGTCGTTACACAATCTCCGAATGGCAAATCAGCAAACGTTAGAAATGTTTGCTTCCGGGCCATCCTTGAATAGCATGAACCTTGACCATGATGTATTCTGGCTTGGGTGGAAAATTGCGTCTTGCGAGACAACATATTTGCATTATCGCAAGGCTTTATACGTCTTAGGTTGCATTCCCATGCGCATATATTGATATATGTTGAGGAAACGTGACTTGGTGTCCTTTGTTATCTTCAAGACCATGGAGGGGAGTCATGGACAGCCCTAAGCACGTACGTCAAGTTAACGTCGTATTCGCATTCGTATTCAGCGACGAGTTCACCAGAGGCGTATTTGTATTGGCATTGGCATTCAACGACGGGTTTATGATCGCTCGAATCAATTACCACAAATGCTTCTGCTTGCACTGAACACGCTGTAAACAACTACATAGGTCTCACATTACTGCTTGAATGGTCAAGGCTCAACGCAAACCGGTTTCTTCGGCAGCAATCTTTTCCGTTTTCACCAAACCTGCCAAATATGGCCACAGACCGTTACCCGTGATGAACCATCGTGTACCATTTCAAACCGGTACATGCCAAGGTTAAACTTCAAGGTTAAAGGTAGCGTGATCAAGTTGTCGTTTAGGGGCAAAGGTCGAGCTGCTCCTTCGGTCGCTTCGATATTTTTTCTTCATTTTCGCTCAAACCTAGGCAAATCTGATATCAAGCGAGGACCAGTGCTGAACACTGGAGTAACATTTCAAACCGGGACATGTCGAAGTCAAAGGTTTGATTGAGTTTTTCGATGGCCTCGCGTCCCATCGCTATGGCTTGAATTGAAAAAAGCTGCCATTCGACGTCGATTGTTGTGCGGTGGAAGCAAATTGATAATTCGCAATATTCTCGACGGGATACAATTCAAGCCGATTTCTTCGGTCGCCTCACCCCATTTTTTTTTTTTGGGGGGGAGGTCGCCAAAGCATACCCTGATCCACTATCAAGCAATAGCCCATAGTGAACCTTCAAGTAACATTTTGAAATAGCGATATGTCAAGGTCAAACCTCACGGTCAAAGACTAGCTTTATTTTTTTCGAAGTCCTCGAAGTGATTTCGAAGTGATCTCGAAGTCCTCGAAGTCCTCGAAGTCTCTATGGTTCAATTTGCATCACGTGGGTGCCATGCGACGTGGCTCGTGCCGTATTATAATATTACGAAATCAAACTAATTTCAAAGGTCAAAGGTGAAACCGATTTATTCGGTCGCCTCGCATTTTTTCTTCACCATTGTCTACCCACATCTGATATCAAACAAGCCCGTGGTGAACCTCGTGTAGCATTTCAAAACGCATTTTTTCCCACCCACCGAAATCACCTGGAGAGGCGCCTCTGGCTAACAGAGTCCAGGGGGCGGGTTGGACTCGGTGCTTCCCGAAGGGGCACCTTTCTTTCCAAGGGTGCCCTTTTTCATATGGGCGCCTTTAGTTGAACAAATCGAGCGGGTGCAATGGAACCTTTTCAAAGGGTCGCCTTTTCCCGGCCGGAGTGACGCCACTTTCCATGTGAGTGGCACATGTCCTCAGTGTTATACCCATTATCCGACCTGGTTGCTATTGCATCAAAATGTCTACCCGTAAACCAGGAAAGCACTGAAAAGGTTATTGGGTGTCTATGTTTACTATCATAAAACCGTAGTCCATAATCTTATGTTTCCCTGCTACAAGTGGGCAACGTCTAACGTACTTACGGCATTGCTCTGTGGTGATTGTGAAATCTAGACCAGCACATACGGCATAAAACTGGATGCTCAAAGGCATTGATAAGGAGTGAAACTTGTTCATTTTGGTGGAACTTTTCGTCCCCAAAATATCAGTTCTAACAATGGTAAATGGTGGTGTGTTGGAGTTTAGGGGCGCGTCGACATCTAGGGTCATTTTGCGCCCATAACTAGAATGGAATCAATCAACGGTGCTACTATCATAGCTCACTATCCACCTTCACGGATGGGGGTATATCACGTCAAAGCGAGCTTGTCGAATGAACATAAAAATATTCCCAGACGCAACGGCCTCAGAGTCGTTCCCTATAAGCATACGTAAAGAAGAGTCGGTGTTCAACCGTCCTAAAATCTGGCGTCGTAGAGGTTCTAGCAGTGTACAGCCAACTAAAACATGGTACACGGTAAGCGGGTTAGAACAGCGCGGACATACGGGACGGTCATTACCGGTCAACATATAAATGTGTTGCAAAGGTATGGCCTATTCTCAATCGACAGAGTATTACTTCTTCCCGACGTTTGGTTCGGTGAGAGGATAGCCATTTTCCTAGTGTCTGTTTTAAAACCTTGAGCTTACTACACTTTGAATTCCAGGATCGTTGCCATTCTGAATGTATACTTGACAATATAGTAGGGTATATATCTCTTGGAGGGAGCCGTAGATGGACCACACGGCCATTGCTAATGGCGTGCTTGGCGGTTATGTCAGCAGCCTCGTTTCCGGCGAGTCCAAAATGGCTAAGAATCCAGCAAAACACTAAAAAATTTCCCATGTCATGCAGGGACTTTACTACTTTGATAATCCTCCGAACAAGTGGGTTATCCTGATTAAAGATGTTCAGTGCCTGGAGACTGCTCAGAGAGTCTGTGAAAATCACGTATTTCGTGGACCGGTCTTTCTGTATAAAATAGAGGGCTTGTAGAATGGCATACAGTTCGGCAGTAAAAATCGAGGTTTGCATCGGTAAACAAAAAGATCGAACACTTTGTCGACTTACGTAAGCACACCCGACACCAGAAACTGACTTTGAGCCGTCCGTGTAAAAACGCGAAAAGTCGTTATATTCGTGTATTTTTTCTAATGCTAACGTTCGAAGTTCCTCCGGGTTTACCTGCCCTTTCTTTGAGCAGGTTAGTGTCATGTCGGTTTTCACTGGGAAAACCTGCCAAGGGGGAATGCTGGCGTGATTACGTGTGCTATGGAACGCGGCCGGATATTACATTCTCGAAGAATCGTGGACATACGAGTGGAAAACGGTAATCCACGCCGGGTAATGTGGCGTGCATTTGTTGTCCTCGAGAATATCCACCGATAGGCTGGATGGTTCCGGTTTTGAGCAACATTGCATGCGTATCTCGCGCCCAATAACTTACGGCGTAGTGCATGAGGTGGCTCGTCTACCTACCATTACACTAGCAGCCGGTGAGGTGCGAAAGGCTCCAGTAGCGATGCGAAGAGCTATATTGTGGATCACATCAAGGCGACGCTTGGATGTGGCACACGCTCCGTCATAAATAAAACAACCATAGTCAATTTTAGAACGCACGAGCGATCGATACATAAGAAGCAAGATATATCTATCTGCTCCATACGAACATCTAGAGACTGTACGCATTACTTGTAGTCGCTTTGCACATTTATGTGCAAGATCGTTGATATGGGTGGTGTATGTCACTCGGCGATCCATCCACACACCCAGAAACTTGGCAGCTGGTTTGAATGGTATATGGCGTCCGTTGAGCATAATCACGGGGTCAGTACAAGAGCGTTTGCGACAGAAGAGGACAGCGGTGGCTTTCGACGTAGACATTACGAAACCGGTTTTGTTGCACCAATCCTGCACCTTCCGAACAGCCATCTGGAGTTGTCTCTCAACCGTATGCACAGAGTGTGAAGAGGACCATATGGCGAAATCGTCCACGAAAAGCGCTCTCCCTACGGAATTTGGCAGCGATGTATCCACGTCATTAATTGAAATAGCAAACAATGCAACGCTCAGTACGCTCCCCTGTGGAACTCCGTTAGGTTGCGAAAACGTGCCAGATAGGGAATTTCCTATTCTAACGCGAAACGTTCTGGAAGACAGAAAATTTGACAAGAAGACACCCATGGGACCTCTAATTCCCATATTGTGCAGCTTCATCAGGATACCGTGACGCCATGCCGTGTCATATGCGCCGGCAATGTCAAAAAATATTACTGCTGTGTGGTGGCGTTTCATGAAACCAGAGCGTACAACTGAGTCGAGTGTTAAAATATGGTCAATTGTGCTACGGTGTTTACGAAACCCACTCTGTATGACAGTAAGTAGATTGTTATGTTCTAGAAACCACATCAATCGGACATTCACCATTTTTTCGAAAAAGTTTACACAGGGAGCAAGTCAGTGAGATTGGACGGTAATGCAGTGGATCAATGCCAGTTTTATTTTGTTTACGTATGGGCACTACAATTGCCTCCCGCCATGAAGGTGGAAATGTGCCCGATGCCCACATTGCATTTAGGGCTTCCAAAAGTGCTTCTAAAGCAGCAGCTGGTAAGCGATTTATAATGTCATTATGCATAGTGTCGGGACCCTCTGCCACGCTCTTCAACGTGCTGATTGCTGTGGTTAATTCGGAAATGGAAAATGGTACGTTGTACTGGAGGACATTTGTGGTGGAAAAATCGAGAGGGCGTGCCTCGCACCTATCCTTGTGTCTCAGAAATTGCTCGTTATATGTGTTTTCCGAGCGTGCTGACAAAGTTCGTCCCATCTCGTTCGCTACTTCTTCTGGGTCAATGATATCTCGACCGGCCATGTGTAGGGTAGGAAGTGGGAGTGGAGTATACTTTCCAGACAAGGGTTTAATGCGGGACCATATAGACGACAGTGGTGTGGATCGATTAAATGTGTTCACGTAAGCTTTCCATGAATCTCGTTTCGCTTGGGCGATAGTACGTCTAGCGAATGCCCGTGCTTTGCGGAAAGCTATTAAATTTGCCATACAACTATTTGTATTAAAGGTACGAAAGGCTTTCTTCCTGGCACGCAACGCTTCTCGGCACTTTTCCGACCACCACGGAACGGGTACTCGAACTGAAGTTCCTGAAGAACGAGGAATGTATCGCCGAGCGCTCTCCACGGTTGCCGTCGTGAATGCCTCCACGGAAACACCGGATTCATTGGGATAGTCTCGGAGTCTACACACAATATTTGCTTGGAACGCACCCCAATCGGCCCGGTTAAATATCCATTTCGACGGTCGTCGGCTTACAACAACTCTGCTAATGAAAAAAGACCAAACAGGGAAATGGTCACTGTTATGTGGAGCATCGTCCACAGACCATTCTAAAAAGGGTGCAAGTTCCGGACTGCAGAGGGTAAGATCCAGCACAGAGGTCTGCCCAGTTGGCAATGTAAAATGGGTTGGCCTTCCTGTGTTAAGTACACATAATGGAAAATCTCGAACAAAACATTCGGCTGCACGTCCACGGCTCGTCGTGGTAGCTGAGCCCCAAAGAGGGTGGTGGGCGTTAAAGTCGCCGCATACCATTACCGGTGGAGTGAACTGCGCCAACGTTTTGGAGAGTTCAGGAAGTGGGAACCTCTCGCCCGGCGGGAGATATACGCTACATACGGTAACGACGTGGCGATTTATTTTCACACGGGCAGCGATACACTGTATATTTGAAGATATAGATACTTGCTGGAAGGGAACAGAGTTGTGCACAGCGATAAGTACTCCTCCATGTGCTACAGTGTGCGGAGTAACATCCCTACGTAACAAAGAGTAGTTGTTGAGGTGAAAATGTGCATCAGGAGAAAGCTTCGTCTCTTGGAGACAAACTACTAATGGTACTCGTAAATGTAAAATGGTTTGGAGGTCGTTGAGGCTGGTTCTCAACCCTCTACAATTCCATTGGAGAATAAAACTCATACGTCAGATATATAAAGATGAAAGTTGCGAACTAAAAACGTGGGAAACGAGAGCGGGTTAGGTTTCCCCTGTTCCCGCCCTCAAAACCGGAGGTAACCCGCGGGCTTCGGGCTGACTCGGCCCAAGGGACTGAGTCCTCGGACGGGAACGTGGTGACCCCTCCCCCGGTAGAGAGCTCGATGGTGGAAGACCTCGCTTCTGAGGCCCCAGCCGGGAAGGGGGTGGAGGAGGACCCATTTGATTTATGGACGAAGCCGGTCCCTCTATTCGCCGTCGTGGCGATGGGGTTGCCGGCCTCCGTGGTGCAGCCGCCTCGGCTCCCTGGCGGTTCTTCTCGCGGGCCTTTTCCATGTCAGCGAGCCGCGCTCGTTTCGCCTCGCGGGCGCGTCTCTCAGCTTCCTGGTGTCGGGGCGGCGATGTAGGTGCGGACGTGGAACACGAGGGTGGGGGAGAGGCCTGAATTACGGGAGGGGGAGAAGGGTCACGTTGGGACGTGGTGGGGAGGCTGGGTTTGGATGCGATAGTGGTGCGTGCGGGAAGCGAGGGTGGATTGGAGGGCGGATGGGAAATGGGAGGTGGAGATTTCGAGGGAGATGGAGAGGGGTTGGGACCGGGCGGAGAGGACAGAGGAGGCCTCTTTGAACGATGGACCAGCGTCCACGTCCCATCCTCGGCCGTTGGTCGGGAGGGGGTCTCTGATGGTCGAACGGCGGTACTTGTGGGCGGTGGGATCTCTGTCGCATCAGTGTGACCTTGGCTCGCTTGCGGCACAGGAGGCACCCCAAAGGAACGAAGAAGCGCTGTCAATCGCGCGACTAACTCCGATGTTCTGTCGGGCTGTGTGTGCTGTGAAGAATACATGTTATTTCTAACTTTGGATGCGTAAGATATTCTTGGATGTGTCTGGTCATAATGATCTCTTGCTTCGCGAAACGATACTTTCTGTGTGCATTTGATGTAAATTATCTCTTTCTCTCTGATGTAAGTCGGGCAAGTTCGGTCGAAAGAAGTATGTGGGTCCTGACCTGCACCGCAGTTCGCACAAAATGGGGTCTCCGAAGTGCAATTTTCGCTAACGTGTTCGTAGGAGGCACAGTTGGCACATGCAGGGCGATTACGGCAGAATTTATTGGTATGGCCGAACTTTGGGCACTTGAAACACCTCATGGGATTCGGGAGAAACAGACGTACCTTTACGCGGACGTAACCTACACGGATTTCAGGCGGAATATCTGTGGTGTTGAATGTTAATATTACGTTGTTTGTTGTAATCATTTCAGAGCCACTCCTTGCTTTCATCTTCCTTGCCTCAGTTACTCCGAACTCCGACAGACCGTCTACAATCTCCTCCTCCGACGCTTCCCTCAAGTTGAAGCAGTTGATGATACCTCGTGAAGTATTTTTTGTTTTGTGGGGTTCAATGGTGATCGGAATAATCTCGTCGGACCTACTCTGATTTTTCCGGACGCTGTATCTAAATTCTAATACTTTCAATGCACTCTCCGCCTCTTCTGCCCGTGCAAATTCCACCTCCAAGGCGCCATCCTTCAATCTTTTGCAACGTACAATTTTCCCAAACCTGTCACACCCGTCTCGCCTCTGAAATGGTGATAACGAGGCGAGGGACCTGGTCTTACCACGAAAGATAAGTATACGTGGGGCAGATGAACTATTTGTCTGGTCTCTTCGAGAGGGACCAGGGATGTTTTTAGTTGGTCTGGATGCCATGTAGTGAGATTGTGTTCCACTCCTCGGGCGCCCCACCCCTTAGGGGCCCTACTGGGGGGACGCCTGGGTCCCGCGGACGGGAGGTCGCCAGGCGACCGAGGAGCTATACGGGGCAGGCAGCGCCTTCGTCCGGCCGGGAGAGAGAGACTCACCACCCCGACCGGAATCCAGCGCCGCCCACCCCTTGACCCCTGCCGGCCGGGCCATCAGGCACTGGGACGAAACCCAGGCCCCGACCCGAGGCGACAAGCCACTTGGTCCGTATGGGGCCATACGGGCCCGCCCGCCCCTCCGGGATATCGGGACCAAAGAGGCGTCTTGGTCCCCCGTCACAACTAGCACCGTGCGGCGGGGGACCTCAACCTCCAGGACTCCGTCAACCCCGGGGGGCGGGCCTAGGGGGCGCGGCTACCCCGATACAACTGAGCTGGTGGGCAGGACCGGGGAAGTTGCCCTGCCTGCTCATAGTAGGGATAGATAGTGTTGTAGGGCTAGATGAAGGACATGGATGTTGGGATGATATGGGAATTGGAGTAGGAGCGCATGGACGGAAGGAAGAGGGGGGTGGCTGTGGTGACCCGAGGGAGCGCCATTTCCCTTGCCAGCCGTGTAACGAGGCCGGCCCCACTGCGGGGACAATGGTAAATCTGTAAACCAGACGTTCAAAATAAAATGACTGAAATCTAAGGATATTTTTGTTCTGGAGGATAAGGCCCCCTCTATCCTGTCCAAAGTTACCGCCCCCTGGTTTGTCCCCTCAAATTTCGAAACCGTGGTTACACTCATGCGCAATGCTATGTAATAGCTGTACAACCATTTCGAAGATATCAGCTCTTTAAGAAGAGGTCAGACAGGTAGGCGAGCGCACTGGCCGGGCTCGCCGGGGGTCACAGTGGCATTGGCCGCGGCCAGGCCCGCCGAGGGTCACGGTGACATTGGCCGTGGCCAGGCCCGCCGAGGGTCACGGTGGCACGGGCCGCGGCCGGGCCCGCCGGGGGTCACGGTGGCATTGGCCGCGGCCAGGCCCGCCGGGGGTCACGGTGGCACGGGTCGCGGCCAGGCCCGCCGAGGGTCACAGTGGCACGGGCCGCGGCCAGGCCCGCCGAGGGTCACAGTGGCACGGGCCGCGACTAAGCCCGCCGAGGGTCACGGTGGCATTGGTCGCGGTTAGGCCCGCCGGGGGTCACGGTGGCATTGGTCGCGGTCAGGCCCGCCGAGGGTCACAGTGGCACGGGCCGCGGCCAGGCCCACCGAGGGTCACGGTGGCACGGGTCGCGGCCAGGCCCGACGAGGGTCACGGTGGCATTGGCCGCGGTCAGGCCCGCCGAGGGTCACGGTGGCACGGGCCGCGGCCAAGCCCGCCGGGGGTCACGGTGGCACTGGCCGTGGCCAGGCCCGCCGGGGGTCACGGTGGCACGGGTCGCGGCCAGGCCTGCCGAGGGTCACGGTGGCACGGGCCGCGGCCAGGCCTGCCGAGGGTCACGGTGGCACGGGCCGCGGCCAGGCCCACCGAGGGTCACGGTGGCACGGGTCGCGGCTAGGCCCGCCGGGGGTCACGGTGGCATTGGCCGCGGCCGGGCCCGCCGGGGTCACGGTGGCACGGGCTGCGGCCAGGCCCGCCGGGAGTCACGGTGGCACGGGCCGCGGTCAGGCCCGCCGAGGGTCACAATGGCACGGGCCGCGACTAGGCCTGCCGAGGGTCACAGTGGCACGGGCCGTGACTAAGCCCGCCGGGAGTCACGGTGGCACGGGCCGCGACTAGGCCTGCCGAGGGTCACAGTGGCACGGGCCGCGACTAAGCCCGCCGGGGGTCACGGTGGCATTGGCCGTGGTCAGGCCCGCCGGGGGTCACGGTGGCATTGGCCGCGGCTAGGCCCGCCGAGGGTCACGGTGACATTGGCCGCGGCCAGGCCCGCCGGGGGTCACGGTGGCATTGGCCGCGGCCAGGCCCGCCGGGGGTCACGGTGGCACGGGCTGCGGCCAGGCCCGCCGAGGGTCACGGTGGTATTGGCCGCGGCCAGGCCCGCCGAGGGTCACGGTGGCACGGGCTGCGGCCAGGCCCGCCGGGGGTCACGGTGGCATTGGCCGCGGCCAGGCCCGCCGGGGGTCACGGTGGCACGGGCTGCGGCCAGGCCCGCCGGGAGTCACGGTGGCACGGGCCGCGGTCAGGCCCGCCGAGGGTCACAGTGGCACGGGCCGCGACTAGGCCTGCCGAGGGTCACAGTGGCACGGGCCGCGACTAAGCCCGCCGAGGGTCACAGTGGCACGGGCCGCGGCCAGGCCCGCTGGGGGTCACGGTGGCATTGGCCGCGGCCAGGCCCGCCGAGGGTCACGGTGGCACGGGCCGCGGCCGGGCCCGCCGAGGGTCACAGTGGCACGGGCTGCGACGGAGAACCGCTCGGCCGACCCGAGGCGGCCTCGTCAAGCGAGGCCATCCACCCGACCAGTTATCACCTGATGTAGAAACTGGGAAACTTCAGCAAGATGCCACATTTTACCGATGCTTACCAGTTGTTGAGGTAGGGTCTGACCAACCGGAAAAAATGTCAGGTGGGGTCCGGACCTAGGGACCCTATGAGTGGCAGCGACGTTCATGGCTATTTGTAGTTGTCATTAGTGTTGTTGTTGTCGATGGTAGCAGTGAACTTGTTTTGTTCCAGAAAATGTTCCGAGCGCCTAAAGCCTTAAAGCTTAGCAGGCCTTAAAGCTACACCAGTGCCTAGGATCTCTGCAGAGCGTTGACACCGCTATGCTATGCATGAGGGATATACAACTGTGGTGTCACAAAGGGCATTCGCCGGATAGATCAGAACACTGCTCTCTGTGCTATGGTCGTGACAGGATACGAACATACAAAACACTCATGTTGATTTTTCCTTTGATTTCAATTGCCGAGGTGTTCGAAATACGAATCATTGATCAATCTATCACACATTTACCAGCATAATAGATGTCCCTTTTCTATAGATGATCAACAATCAACAAATTTATCTTCACAGTGCTTGTAGTATTTTACGGTGTACCGCAATTGATAATTTTATTTCTTGTCAAAGAGTGCAACATATTGTACTGCTGCACAATATTTTCAAAATGGATGAACTAAGCAAAACTTTGCAGCGTGAATTATTGCTGAACGACAGGTTGTTGGACTCAATAACTTCAGAAATGGGTCAAGCAAATTGTGCAATTTCTGTTTCAGTGTCAACTACAATGGACATTTCGCCCAATGCATTTTCATAGGTCGACGTTTTGGCACCCTAATCTTGACTTCTTTGGGCGCAAGTTATGCGGTTATTGGATTTTTCTACACATTTTCGAATTGGTCATGAGCACTTACATTCACAAGCGAACCACAGCGTTTGCATACAAAACAATAAGACATTTTTTTATTGCAAGCAACAAGCGAGCACCAGAACACCAAGTGGTGTTCTGGTGGAAGTAAATTATGCCCACTAGAATCGGTTTGTAAAGTACGCCTGTGAGAAAAGCTCCGAAAATGGATGTCCTTGAGTAGGTCCAGTTCAGCTCCGAACATCGTAATTGAGCATGCGTTCCCAGACAACAAAAAATCGCTTCTCCTTTCTCGGCATACCGCCAAAGTGATATCGTTCCCTTCCTTAATTGCAGGAAAATATTCAACCAGCAGGGTATTCATAAATTAATCAAGTGGGCTAAAAGGGCTCCAGTGCCGTGAAAGTGGCGCAAAATTAGTTTAACATTGGCTGGAGAAGAGCCATTTATTTGGAGTGTCGGCTCTGATTGGGAAAAAGCAAACGGAAATGCACTCCGATCCTCCTCAGGCCTAGGTTTTCTTTCAGGTGGTCGCCTTCGGCTGAGAAAAACAATCGAGGCGATGGTGAGGTACCAGCGATGTGCCAGTTGTTTAGTGGGGGTAGGAGGGCTGCTTGTAATTATTTGAACACAATTATCTCCAGGTGTGGGGTTTACAGTTAGATAGTTAGATGCTCCTGTAAGTAGTTCACTACCCCCTCCCCACCACCAAAAAAAAAGTAATCGCCCTCAACAGGCAACTGCAGCACTCCATTGACAAGTCTGTCACATGAGTGCAGAACAATTGTACCGTTATTTTTGGTTGGTTATTTGGGCTTACGGGCGCATCGACTGCGTTGGTCACACAGCGCGTACTGTTCTTGTTGAATACCGGGATTTGGGGAGGAGGGGATCATGAAGTGAATACTGGCTTCTGCATGGGGCGTTGCATTATTTCAACCTATCAATTATCCCTGCTTACTCTGTCCGTTCCACGCCAGAAGCATCAGCCACTAAGCCGTCACAGGCAATGCTATGGCCGGCTTTGCGGGCGTGGGCCGAGCTTTTGGAACTTACTGACGTCACAGCCGCAGGCAGAACAGCACCGGCCGGCCGGACGGAAATACCTCGGGTGGAGAGCCTTCCCATTTACAAGCAGGCCGCTTAGACGGCGGAATATATCAATTTCGTCTGGTGTTATTATAAAATGGCCGAGGTCTGAGCTCTATACAGATGAGGATCTGTCCGAAACATAGGACGGGCTACCTCGGAAGACAATGATAGTCAAATCAGTCGGAGTCCTCTTTGACATGTCTTTGAAGACAATTCATGTGACAAGCGTCACGAAGGACAAGGTGAAAAGGCTGAGAGAACGTCGCCTCTTCAAAGTACCGAAAAATGACGCCAAAGATCACAGAGTTAAGACGCTGCATAAGTTAAAAGATGGCCTACAAGCAGGACTGGAATATTGTGCACCTTTGGTGTTTTCAACCCAAGACGAAATATTGATAAACTTAACACTACGTCTATGGTGATTCATTTAAAGTATCAACTCACAACTTGGGGTGGCAGCACAACTATTATTAGGAAGTCATCACTGATCCCTACAAATACACCTGTGACACCGGAATGACTCAATATTTCTGACTTCCTACAAAATTCAGGAGGAAATGCATTTTGTGATACGGAAACACCACAGTGAATCGATTACCGATAAAAAAATCGATCATGGTATGAAGTTAATGTCATATGGCTATTTGATGCGATATTACTGAAACATCTCGCATGGTTGCACAAATATCGACATAACTATGGATTTTAACTTCCACCCATATTTAAACGTGTAACACACATATAGTGCATCACTAGTCGTTCATGCTACATCTGCATTATTGATATTACCTGGTCAACGGGTTAGCTTTGGAAAAACTTGGCATAAATCTCAACACCACCACGGGTATTTTTGGCGAAGCGATTGTCATTCTGCGACTTGGGCTGATCTGGCATGAATTATGCATGGGCAGACTTTGGATAACGTTCACCTCCGTTCAGAGCGCGGAACAATCGCACAGTGCGGGGAACACTGCCACAGTGCGAGCCGAGCAATGGCACAGCGCGTGCTTAGAACAGTGGTATAGTGTACGCGCAACAATGGCACAGTGTGCGCGGAACACCAGCACAGTGCTCACGCGAAACAATGGCAGAGTGCTTTCGCAACCATGGCGACGCTTCACCGTTGTTGTAAGGACAGCACACGTATGTCGTCAACCTAGCGAAAACTTCTGTTAATCTAGGGGCGAAGCTCTCCATGCTATTTAGGGGGCGCTACCCCCCCCCCCCCACAATATTCCTGAGGTCTGAGGATTAACATGTACTATATGGGTGTTGATCTAGCACATGGGTGTATACCTGCCAATATTACCAAGGTGGATGCTGTAGTGTTGTGTGACTGCGACTGCGAGTATTCTTTGGTCTCCTGGTATGCAGAATTTTAGCTATATGCACTGGCCATCGGCTGGTCACAATGGGACCAGGCCAGGCAACAAGCGCTCCTACTCCACTACCTGGGTTCGGAGGGCCGGCGGCGATATCGCGTTGCAGAAACGACGGCACCGCCTCATGTTGCAGCGACAACTGTGCCTGGGGCCGGGCTCGGGGACACGCCACGCTCAGGTGACAGCGGAGGTACTCCCCTGCAACCGGTGATGTCCGGAGACAATTCGATGAGCGAATGTCTCGTTGCTTCACGACGACCAGCTGGTCGTGGCTGCACTCACGGAGGAGCGAGCAGCGGTGAGCGGCACGGAGCTTAAGACAGCTTCACGGGTGGACCCTGTTCTCGGTAAGCTGAGACAGCAGATTCCACGTCCCTGGCCCAGACACTATCGTGAGTGTACGCCGGAACTACAACCGTTTTACCGATGCAGGGAAGAGCTGACGGTGATGGACGACGTCGTCCTGCGCGGTGGCCGGGTTCTGATGCCAGCAGATCTACAGCCACGACTGGTGGAACTTGCCCACGAGGGGCACCAAGGTATAATTCGCACCAAGCAGATACTGCGTAAACTGTAGTGGAGCAGAATGTCAAGGACTGGAAGATGTGTTTTATGGCAGATAAGACGGCGGCACCTAGGCACGTGCCTGTGCAGCCCGTCCCACTACCTGATTAGTCATGGTCTAAGCTCGGGATTGATTTCATCGGTCCCATGGTTGGTAGTCGCCCTGGACAGAGATTTGCGATCATTGGCACCGACTACTTCTCGAAGTAGATTGAGGTTGGGTTTTGTGAGCAGCAAACATCTGACATGGTAGTGCAGTTCATTGAGAAGTTCGCGTGTCAAGAAGGTTACCCGAAAGAAATAGTTTGATATTGTGGTTCGGCTTTCACATCTCAACGATTGGCCTCGTACCTGCGCAGTGTGGGGGTCGCTCACATAAAAGTGTCGCCTTATCATCCGCAGTCATCGGGCCAGGTAGAACGGGCGACAAAGACGATCAAGGCAGCACTTTAGACAGCAGATCTGGAGAAGGATGGTCATTCTCAGCATCTCCAGCTATTTCTGCTGTCATACCAAAGCACGATTCAAGCAGCCACCGGTAGCAGTCCAGCCGAACTGCTGCACGGGCGTCCGATGCGCAACAAGCTCAGCGTGGCGGTGCACGTCGGAGGGCGACTACGGCCGAGACCGGCTGACCTGCGGGACCGCGGGACGCAGAAGCAAGCTCGTTAAAAGTCCTACTTCGACCGCACACATCGTGTGAAGGTTCCCGACTTCACTGTGGGGGACGAAGTACAACACCGTCTCACGTCACAGGCACGTAAAGGGCGGTTGAGGTTCTCGCGCCCGAAGTCTTGGAACGGCGCGGACCGGCGAGCTTCGTGCTCGATGGCGGTACAAGAGTGCACGCTGATCGACTTACGAGAAGCACAGGAAACAGCCGCGGAGGGTGCGAGCATCCGAGGTTCGTGGCCGGAACTGTCTTCAGGGAGCCGACGCTGACCCTGGTGGAGAATACCGAGGGGGACGAGATGTCTGGCGGAGGCCAACATGCGCAGCTGGGTCAGCAGGCGCGGCTGCATCACCAGACACACCAAGAAGTACCGGCGATACCGTCTAGCAAGCGCGAGACACCAGTGAGAACCAGATCTGGTCGAGTCAGTCCGGCTCCTGTTCGATACGGGTTAGACAAATGTGCGAGTACTTAGGTGTGCTGTTGTACCAAGAGGCTTAGCGATGTTAAAGCGTAGCGCTTCGTTTGTAGTTGTAGCAGGTGAAATTGTGCTTCCTAGGTAGGGAAGCTCCATGCTTATTTCGTAGGGAAGGAGAAGCTGCCACAAATTACTGCACTGCCTTGATGAATTCAATCAACCATGTGACAACCTCACGGCCCCCAACAAGCGTCACTCGGGAGCATTACACTCCGACCGCGTGCAGCGGGACTCACATAACCGAGCACCGTGGACTGACACGGGACTCGTGAGGACGCGGGACTCATACGAAGAGTACCCGCTAGCCCCACGGACGCCGCTCTGGTGGTGCCATTCCATATTTTACGTGCTGTGTATGCTACCTAGATGTCGCCACACAACACTACAGATGCTGACTGGAAAGAATGGCACGAACAATTTCACTCCCCTCCCTAATAATTTGAGAAAAGTTCAGTCTCTGTATCAACATATCAATCTAACATACTAATGCACTAAGGAAAGGAACTATCAATGAATACGATTTTCGGCGATTGTGTGGGTTTCTCAACCACACAAACGCATCCAAACTCAATCCACATCGTGCTATCACTCGTCGTACTGCCACCCAGCGCAGCACAAGAGAGACTGCTGATAGCCGGCTCCACATTCCACACACGCCAACTGAATTCGCAAGACGGCCATTCGTGTGGCTAGCGGTGGGCGCGTGGAACTGTCTGCCAACTGGTATGAGATAAGCGCCCAGTGCTTTTTCACTTAAAAAAACTCGGTGCTTTGCCGATATCCCGATATCCTGTGACCAACTTAAGCTGCAATCAGCCTTATGTGCATTGCAAATGTGCACTGCGAATATGTGTCGCACTTTTATCATTGCCATTGACGTGAGGAACAAAAAGCCATGTGTCGGAGAGCTCCGAAATACATGATTGATTGATTGGCTGTACGTTCAGCGACATCACAGCTCCAGAGTCAGTCTAGTAATTTATAAACTGAAGACAATTGTTGTGCTCTCATAAGCAGCCCTGTGTCCCGATGTGGTTGAATGTTGTGGGTGTCACCATCATCGACAGGTGGTATAGGGTGCAGCGCGCTGGGTATGGGTGCGAAATGTCATGAAGCATGTTGGGCTTATGCCATGCTAATGTTACTGCTACTTAGTATGGAGCCCATGGATACTGACCGAAATTAATGGCATAGATAAACGCCAAATGCCATACCAGATGTGACTGCAATCGTCCACTGATGGCGCTGACGTACACGTCAGCTCCACTGACGCGGCGCGTATACCGAGGTGAGCTACACAGATAGGTCGGTGTCATCCGCGCTGACGAACGTCTCTGAACCCATGGTCTCGTGCACCTACTTGCGGATCTGTGGATCTTCCACGTGCGGATATTCTACTCAAAGGCTACTGCTCACTTATCTTCGCGTAGCTCTTTCATGCTCTGTTTGCTATGTACTTACCAGAATGTGGATTCCAAGTGCCATCGATGTCGCGATCGTACCCCAGAGCATGCGTACCTTAATGCCAGTGTGAATCAATCCATGTCTGAACCTCGGGTTCCGCTTGCATTTTTACATGCGTGTCTCAGTATCCACGCTTTTCCTAAAGATGGATATCGGATAAAATGTCTTCGTACCGGGATGAGGATATAAGGCGCAGAACGGTGCAATTATTTCGATGCGATCGGCTGAGGGTTTTCATACTTGGCTATGGTGCTCGGGTTCGAGGTACACTCACACAGACATCGATCCGATATCTGACACGAACTCGCCCAGACGGTGCTCCCGGGAACGATATGGACACACCCAGACGGCGATCTCTGGTTCGATATGGAATCAACCAGACTATCATCTCTGGCTCAATATGGACTCATCCAGACGGTGATCTCGAATTTGATATGGACTCACACAGACGGTCATCCCGGGTCCGATATGGACTCACCCAGACCGTGGTCCCGGGTCAGACATGGACTCACCAAGACGGTGGTCTCGGTTCCGATATGGACTCACCTAGACGGTCATCTGGATCCGATGTGGACTCACCCATACGGCGACACCAGGTCGGAGCTGGACTTACCCAGATGTCGATCTCCGGTCCTGTGTACATCTTGCCCTCGAACACCTCGGGCGCCGCGTACGGCGGAGATCCACACCAGGTGGCAAGCCGTCGGTCACGCTGGAACAGCGTGCTGAACCCCCAGTCGGCGATCTTGATCTGCCCTCCGGCGTCAATCAGAAGGTTCTCTACCTGCAAACGCCATCGTCAAAGTCGTCGCACAACCATCGTTAGCAGCCATTCACTGCGATCTGCATATGCGTCTGTAGTCCATAATATAGGCGTACACCGTCGGGTATTTTGCACATGATTGTCGGCAACATCAAAGACAACCATCGGCACCGACTGGACATAATCCCAGACTGTGCACCACCTCCGGCTAGACATAATCAGAGGGTGTACACCATCTCCGGCTAGACATAATCAGAGGGTGTACACCATCTCCGGGTAGACACAATCAGAGGGTGTACACCATCTCCGGCTAGACATAATCAGAGGGTGTACACCATCTCCGGCTGGACATAATCAGAGGGTGTACACCATCTCCGGCTAGACATAATCAGAGGGTGTACACCATCTCCGGGTAGACATAATCAGAGGGTGTACACTCTTCCGGGTAGACATAATCAGAGGGTGTACACCATCTCCGGGTAGACATAATCAGAGGGTGTACACCATCTCCGGGTAGACATAATCAGAGGGTGTACACCATCTCCGGCTAGACATAATCAGAGGGTGTACACCATCTCCGGCTGGACATAATCAGAGGGTGTACACCATCTCCGGCTGGACATAATCAGAGGGTGTACAAAACACCATCTCCGGTACATAATCAGAGGGTGTACACCATCTCCGGCTAGACATAATCAGAGGGTGTACACCATCTCCGGCTAGACATAATCAGAGGGTGTACACCATCTCCGGGTAGACATAATCAGAGGGTGTACACCATCTCCGGGTAGACATAATCAGAGGGTGTACACCATCTCCGGCTAGACATAATCAGAGGGTGTACACCATCTCCGGCTAGACATAATCAGAGGGTGTACACCATCTCCGGCTGGACATAATCAGAGGGTGTACACCATCTCCGGCTAGACATAATCAGAGGGTGTACACCATCTCCGGCTAGACATAATCAGAGGGTGTACACCATCTCCGGCTGGACATAATCAGAGGGTGTACACCATCTCCGGCTAGACATAATCAGAGGGTGTACACCATCTCCGGGTAGACATAATCAGAGGGTGTACACCATCTCCGGCTGGACATAATCAGAGGGTGTACACCATCTCCGGCTAGACATAATCAGAGGGTGTACACCATCTCCGGTTAATCGGGTTAGACATAATCAGAGGGTGTACACCATCTCCGGGAAATCAGAGGGTGTACCATCTCCGGCTGACATAATCAGAGGGTGTACACCATCTCCGGCTAGACATAATCAGAGGGTGTACACCATCTCCGGCTAGACATAATCAGAGGGTGTACACCATCTCCGGCTAGACATAATCAGAGGGTGTACACCATCTCCGGGTAGACATAATCAGAGGGTGTACACCATCTCCGGGACATAATCAGAGGGGGCTTAGACATAATCAGAGGGTGTACACCATCTCCGGCTGGACATAATCAGAGCGTGTACACCATCTCCGGCTAGACATAATCAGAGGGTGTACACCATCTCCGGGTAGACATAATCAGAGGGTGTACACCATCTCCGGCTGGACATAATCAGAGGGTGTACACCATCTCCGGCTAGACATAATCAGAGGGTGTACACCATCTCCGGCTAGACATAATCAGAGCGTGTACACCATCTCCGGCTAGACATAATCAGAGGGTGTACACCATCTCCGGCTAGACATAATCAGAGGGTGTACACCATCTCCGGCTCGACATAAGCACAGTACACACCATCTCCCGCTAGGCATCACAGACTGTATATCATCTCCGGCCCGACATGAGCACAGTACACAACATATTCGTGGTGGGGGGGGGGGGATTGCGTGCCTTCAGGATCCGGCGGCCAGACTGCCAGGAAGCCGGGGAGAGGTCAGGCGAAGGGTGTCTCACTCGTCCTTCCATCCATACGCTCCCATTCCAATGTCCATCTCATCTCAATCCATGTCCTTCACCTGGCCCTGCAACACCAACTATCCCAGCTATGAGCAGACAGGGCAACTTCCTGGGTCCTGCCCACCAGCTCAGTTTTATCGGGGTAGCCGCGCCCCCTCGGCCCGTCCCCCGGGGTTGACTGAGTCCTGGAGGTTGAGGTCCCCCGTCGCACGGTGCTAGTTGTGATGGGAGACCAACACACCTCTTTGGTCCTGATATCCTGGAGGGGCGGGCGGGCCCGTGGGGCCTCACATGGGCCAAGTGGCTGGTCGCCTCGGGCCGGGGGTCTGAGACTCTTCCCAGTGCCCGCCGGCCCGGCCGGCCGGGATCAAGGGGTGGGCGGTGCTGGATCCCAGTCGGGGTGGTGAGTCTCTCTCTCCCGGCCGGGTGAGAGAGACTCACCTGCCCCGTATAGCTCCGAGGACGTCTGGCGTCCTCCCGTTATCGGGACACACGCGTCCCCCCAGTAGGACCCCAGCGTGGTGGGGCGTACGCTGAACCGAAATTCAAACACTTCACATGGCAACCACAACACAAAAAAACACCCCTGATCCCTCTCGAAGAGACCAGACAAAGAGTTCATCTGCCCCACGCGTACTTATCTTTCGAGGTAAGACCAGGTCTCTCGCATCGTTATCACCATTTCAGAGGCGAGACGGATGTGATTGGTTTGGGAAAATTGTACGGTGTGAAAAATTAAAGGATGGCGCCTTAGAGGTCGAATTTGCACGGACAGGAGAGGCGGAGAGCGCATTGAAAGTGTTGGAAGTTAGATACAGCGTCCGGAAAATCACAGTAGGTCAGACGAGATTATTCCAATCACCATTGAACCCCACAAAACAAAAAATACTTCACGAGGCATCATCAATTGCTTCGACTTGAGGGACGTGCCGGAGGACGAGATTGTAGACGGTCTGTCGGAGTTTGGAGTGACTGAGGCAAGGAAGATGAAAGCAAGGAGGGGCTCTGAAATGATCACAACAAACATCGTAATATTAACATTCAGTAACACAGATATTCCGCCTGAAATTCGTGCAGGTTACGTCCGCGTAAAAGTCCGTGTGTCTTTACCGAATCCCATGAGGTGTTTGAAGTGCCAAAAGTTCGGCCATACCAACAAATTATGCCGAAATCGCCCTGCATGTGCCAGCTGTGCCTCGTACGAACACACTAGCGAAAATTGCACCTTGGAGACACCCTTTTATGCGAATTGTGGCGCCGGTCAGGACCCACACACTTCTTTCGACCGAACTTGCCGACTTACATCAGAGAGAAAGATATAATTTACATCAAACACACGCAAAAAGTATCGTATCGCGAACCAAGAGATCATTATGAACATACCCATCCAAGAATATCTTACGCATCCAAAGTTAAAAGTAGCATGTATTCTTCACAGCACACACAGCCCGACAGATTATCTGAGCTGGTCGCACAATTAACTGCCCTTCTTCGCTCCTTTGGAGTGCCTCCTGCGTCGCAAATGAACCAAGGCTAGTGAGGCCAATTCCACACTGATGCGACAGAGGTTCCACCATCCACAAGTACTGCCGTCCGACCATCAGAGACCCTCTCCCGACCAACGCCCGAGGATGGGACGTGGACACTGGTCCATCGTTCAAAGAGGGCTCCTCGATCCTCTCCGCCCGGTCCCAGCCCCTCTCCATCTCCCTCAAAATCTTCACCTCCCATTTCCCATCCGCCCTCCAATCTACCCTCGCTTCCCTTGTACTGACCCCGTGATTATGCTCAATGGACGCCATATATCATTTAAACCAGCTGCGAAGTTTCTGGGTGTGTCGATGGATCGCCAACTGACATGCGCCACCCATATCAATGATCTTGCACAGAAATGTGCAAAGCGGCTACAGGTAATGCATACAGTCTCTACATGTTCGTATGGAGCAGATAGATATATCTCGCTTCTTATGTATCGATCGCTCGTGCGTTCTAAAATTGACTATGGTTGTTTTATTTATGATGGAGCGTGTGCCGCATCCAAGCGTCGCCTTGATGTGATCCACAATGCACCTCTTCGCATCGCTACTGGAGCCTTTCGCACCTCACCGGCTGCTAGTGTAATGGTAGAAGTAGACGAGCCACCTCTTGCACTACGCCGTAAGTTATTGGGCGCGAGATACGCATGCAATGTTGCTCAAAACCGGAACCATCCAGCCTATCGGTGGATATGCTCAAGGACATCAAATGCACGCCACATTACTCGGCGTGGATTACCGTTTTCCACTCGTATGTCCTCGATTCTTCGAGAATGTAATATCCGGCCGCGTTCCATAGCACGTGTAATCACGCCGAGCACTCCCCCTTGGCATGTTGTTCCAGTGAAAACTGACATGACACTAACTTGCTCAAAGAAAGGGCAGGTGAACCCGCAGGAACTCCGAATGTTAGCATTGGAAAAAATACACGAATATAACGACTTTTCGCGTATTTACAAGGAGGGCTCAAAGTCGGTCTCTGGTGTCGGGTGTGCTTACGTAAGTCGACAAAGTGTTCGATCTTTTCGTTTACCGATGCAAACCTCGATTTTTACTGCCGAACTGTATATCATTATAAAAGCCCTCTATTTTATACAGAAAGGCCGGTCCACAAAGGACGTGATTTTCACAGACTCTCTGAGCAGTCTCCAAGCACTGGACATCTTTAACCACGATAACCGACTTGTTCGGAGGATTATGAAAGTAGCAAAATCCCTGCATGACATCGGAAGAATTTTAGTGTTCGGCTCGATTCCTAGCCATATTGGACTCGCCGGAAACGAAGCTGCTGACATAGCTGCACGAAGCATGAAATTACAAACCTGGATCGACGCATAACAACAAAATGCACAAATAATCATAATGAATGGCACCGAATTCACTTGCGTGTGGACGAATGTAAATTATCTGGCGACTGGGCACGCAAAGCCTGAAAAAGATGTGCCTTCCGTCTCTGCCGTACCTGACGTGCCTGACGTGCCTGACGTGCCTGACGTGCTCGACGTGCATGCGTAAGTACAATCGCCAAAGGTGCTTCGAGTTGAAAAACCCAGCTTCATCCCGGACTCTTTTCATCTCGGACTTCATGTTCACAGGAAAGCTGTCGCCTCCTTTTCAGTTACAAGATGGAATGACGTCGTTTCAGTCAAAAGCGGACCGTTGGTACCTTCCGGCTCAATGCGGTGTTGAGTTGGGTGATGGCAGTTGCATGCGGACTAGTTCAAACTTGGGTACGACAAAAAAAACTTCTATTTCTGGAGGTCATAATGTCCTACATGGAGCCATTCAGAACATAGCTTCTTTGAAGTCCAGAACACTTATGTGATCACGTGCATACTCGCTTCCCACACTGATTGAGATACTGCCCAGGATATAATGGATGTTTCTGTCATACATTAACCAAAGTGGAATTAGCCGAGCTTAGATGATGAGATAATGTTTATTGTCTGAGAGTTGTTTGTTTGTTTATTGGTTGGTTCACGACACACTTTATGCACATTCACAGCTAATGGCGCCGCCCACACTGTTTCGCCGGTGGGCCACGAGATTGAGAAATGTCCTGAGTGGCGCTAGATTCGAACCCGGGACCTTTGGAACCCACAGCCCGACACCTTAACCACTCGGCCATCCCCGCCCCATTGTCTGAGAGTGCTGCACTATAATACACAAGGGCATAGATGCGTCATCACCGATTAACTCGCAAGCGCTATCCAAATGCACATATCCTCCGAGCATTTGCAGCACTGAAAGGTCACACGGAAGCGACATTGCCGCTTACTGTGGCGTCCGCCAGTCTCGCCGGCGCTGATCTGAAAACACCGAGTCCGGCTCGTGCCAGCTCGCCGACGCTCGCGCGCCGACTGGACGAGTTTTCGGCCGGCAATGGACGAGATCCGCCCGGCGATCTGGACCGATGCACGAGCCTGGACGCGCCTGGACGAGGCTGGGCGAGTGACGGGCGGGCCGGCGGGTGGTTTGGCTCGACCCGCCGCAGGTGTTGCGGCGTTGCCCCCGTGCGCCCGGCGCGGCAGCACCCAACACCACGAGCTGGAGCCGGCCGGCGCGCTCGCTGCACCTTGCCCCGGCCGCAGCAGCCGGCTCGACTGCACAGTAGCGGCAGTTGTCTGAGCTTGGCCTGTGATGTGCTGGTCAGGGAGATACGAACCTGCCCCGCGGCGGCGGCAGGGTACCGCACTCTGGTGGAGAGTGCCCCGCGGCGGCGGCAGGGTACCACACTCTGGTGGAGAGTGCCCGCGGCGGCGGCAGGGTACCGCACTCGGGTGGAGAGTGCCCCGCGGCGGCGGCAGGGTACCGCACTCGGGTGGAGAGTGCCAGCGGCGGCGGCAGGGTACCGCACTGGGGTGGAGAGTGTCCCGCGGCGGCGACAGGGTACCGCACTAGGGTGGAGAGTGCCCCGCGGCGGCGGCAGGGTACCACACTCTGGTGGAGAGTGTCCCGCGGCGGCGGCAGGGTACCACACTCTGGTGGAGAGTGTCCCGCGGCGGCGACAGGGTACCGCACTAGGGTGGAGAGTGCCCCGCGGCGGCGGCAGGGTACCACACTCTGGTGGAGAGTGTCCCGCGGCGGCGACAGGGTACCGCACTAGGGTGGAGAGTGCCCCGCGGCGGCGGCAGGGTACCGCACTCGGGTGGAGAGTGCCCCGCGGCGGCGGCAGGGTACCACACTCTGGTGGAGAGTGTCCCGCGGCGGCGACAGGGTACCGCACTAGGGTGGAGAGTGCCCCGCGGCGGCGGCAAGGTACCACACTCTGGTGGAGAGTGCCCCGCGGCGGCGGTAGGGTACCACACTCTGGTGGAGAGTGCCCCGCGGCGGCGACAGGGTACCGCACTAGGGCGGAGAACGCCTCGCGTCTTCCGAGGCAGCGGCTGAGTTCTCCAGTGGTTTACATTCTGGACCGGTGGCTGTATGGAATTGCATTGTTGCGGCAGACCAAGTCATGTTTTGGGTGGGGTTTGATTGGTTGTCCTTCCAACAGCGATGGTGGTGGTGGTGATGATTGTGTCCTTAGGATGTGCTCAACAGCTGAGGCCACATGGGGTCGACTGCCTCTTACCCTGACAGAAAGGGCGGGCACCGCGGGGAACTGAACCCCGTACCTCTGGCGTGTCAGGCTCTCAGCTTCACCAATGAGCTACCGACGCCCATACCCCAGCGATGTCTTGGACAAAGCTCCACGCCTGGCAGTGGCGCGTAGCTCTCGTAGAGTGACCATGGCTCAAAGCCCTTATAGCCAAACCGCGGACCGAGACTCCAAGAGTGACCATGGCTCAAAGCTCTCGCGGCTTGAGACTCCGAGAGTGGCCATGGCTCAAAGCCTTTATAGCCAAACCGCGGACCGAGACTCAGATAGTGACCGTTCCTCATAACCGGACCGTAGCTCGAGACTCCAAGAGTGACCATGACTCAAAGCCCTCGCGGCCTGAGACTCCGAGAGTGGCCATGGCTCAAAGCCTTTATAGCCAAACCGCGGACCGAGACTCAGATAGTGACCGTTCCTCATAACCGGACCGTAGTTCGAGACTCCAAGAGTGACCATGGCTCAAAGCCCTCGCGGCCTGAGACTCCGAGAGTGGCCATGGCTCAAAGCCCTTATAGCCCGGCCATGGTTCGCGATTCCGAAAGTGGCGGCGCCCTGATGATCAAACACTGATGAACATATCCACAGGGGCTGATCCAAAAACCTACCTGGGAGCGAGGAAATACAATATCCCCAATTACGAAAACTCATCGGATTTGAACAGCTAACACCCATCGGGTCTGTTGAAGTCAATATGTGTGTATTACAATGCAATTGTATTTCGGGAAAATGTGAACTTAGTTCAAAATTTCGTCAAAACTCGGCTGATAGAGGGGATGGGTGGGAATGCCATGGGCCCGTTTAAGTGTCTCGGAGTACGCTCATTCTATCGGAAGGGGCCTTGGATCCATTTGGTGTACATTCCAAGTGTCTCACAGAAGACGCATGCCTCGGACTGCGGTGAAGTGACCGCCCCTAGCCTTCCGATGGAATGAGCGTGCTCCGATCTCAGATACTCTGGGAGTGGGTGGCCACACTTTGAGGAGGCTTCAGTAGTGTGGATGCAGCCCACCCAGAGGCTGCGATGGAGTAGCCATATCGTGAGGTTGCAATGCAGACCTGACGATCAGGCCTGACGAACCTCAGAGTTCAGCAAACCCCATCCATCGGATTGAGGCCTGATGAACGCCCTCGTGTCAGGAGTAGTTGTGAGGAGCTGACACCATCAGACACGGAGTGACCGTGCGCTCTGCAGGCTGTAGCCTGTGTAGGCTGTAGAGTGCGTAATCTGCAGGCTGTGTAGACTGTAAACCGTGTAGGCTTCGATGGCGACTGTACATTGAGGTTGCGATGAGCAAGACTAAGTGTTTTGTAGGCTCTACGCTGTGTAAGCCATGTGCAGTGTAGTCTATATGCTGTGAAGGCTATGCGCGGCGTGGGCTGTGGGCTATATGTTGTGTATGCTATGTGGGCTATATGCTGTGTGGGCTATATGCTGTGTAGGCTACATGCTGTGCAGGCTATATGTCGTGTAGGCCAAATACTATGTAGGCTATAGGTTGTGTAGGCTACATACTGTGTAGGCTATACGATGTATAGCCTACACAGGCTGTGTAGGCTGTGTAGGCCTATATGCTGTGTAGGCTATAGACTGCGATGGTGGTCGCATCCTAAGGTCACGATAAACAACACTGTACGTGCTCTATTGGGTGCGGGCTGTGTGGGCTACAGCTGCGATGGTGGCCGTACCTTGAGGTCGCGATGAACAACACCGTGCCGATGGCAGTAGTCGACGGCGGACACGATCTGCGCGAACTTCTTCTGAGCCTCCGCCTCCGCCAGCCGGCCGTTCTGAGCGATGTACTCTGCAACACGGCCAACCCATCACCAGGACGCGCCACGACCATTTTCCGCCGCCCGCGTCACGACCGCCGCCCGCGTCACGACCGCCGCCCGCGTCACGACCGCCGCCCGCGTCACGACCGCCGCCGCGTCACGGCCGCCGCCCGCGTCACGACCACTGGCCGTGCCGCAGTCGCAACCTCTCCTCAGGAGAGGTGGCACCGTGGTCCGGTGGGCTGGCTAGTGTCGATACACCAACACGAGGTGACGCTGAAATCGCCGCCGTAAACACGGCTACGTCACAACTTTCATATTGCAAGTCTTTGAAGCGTTCTTATCTCCCCCATTTCCCTACACAGAAACATTAAGCGCCTCGATGTCCCCTACTTCGGCGCGTGCTGTTCAACTCCGATGCAAAGCTGGTTTCCTGCCACGGTGCGAAATTACCTAAATATCTAATGTAAATTACCTGGATGTAGGGCACTGAGTAGACAATTCGTCTTTGGAGAACCTGTCCCATGGGGGAGCAGATGCCGATTGATACTTCGTTGTCATCAATCACTCAATTGTCATCAAGTGCCCAGAAAGACATAATAGCGTGTGGTATGAGTGCATTTTAGAATGCAGTCTACGGATACGTCGCAAGCTATGATATCGTTGGCTATCGATGCATATCCATTGAAACCCTTCTCTTTAAACTTGAGACTACGGGAACAACAGGAGTTCGGAGAGGACGCTGGCACACTCTCAGCGACACAGAGTTAGGGATCGAGAGTCGGTAGGGAAGAGGAGCTCGCAGACGACATACAATTTACAAAACAATATGCATTCATACAAAAATAATGCATTATGTTCTGATTTAGAGGACGGTTGAGACGAGTGATAGGAAAACAATATTCACGCCTCTGTACGTACGTGCAAAAAGAAAAGTTGCCTGTCGACGGCTATATTTTCGTTAAGTGTATTCAATGTAGACGTATGGCACCGTATGATGCCTGTTCATGAACACCCCACGACCGAAAGGTTTCTCTTTGTATTTCTGGAAGAAGTAGAACCGAGTGCTGTTTTAGGGGCCCCGCAATTCCACAGCCACAGCGCATAGTGCATCGCGCGCTTACGATAATGCTGTCTCCGCCTTCCTTGCGATACATATCCCCCGCTGAGATTAATGAACACAATCCATACAACCCGATTGACATTCATAATCATAACACTCGAGCATCAGCCTTGGCACACGACGGTGTGCAGACCCGTATGCGGCTACGGACAGTGGACAAGTGCAAATATTGCAAACAAGTATCCAACGAAACCTAGGGCGGCGGGCACCGCCAAGACGGCACCGGCGGTCAGGTACATCGCTTGCTTCTCGCTTCCCGGCGTCTCGCCAGCCAGGCCATCGGGTAGCGCTCCACCGTCGACACTGCATAGGTGTGGATAGCGGCTGTCGCCTGCGCAAGTGGTGCCCGTGGGACACGCCGAGCAGGACTCACCCCGGGTGTAAATAGGTTGGTTCATCCAATTGCCAGAGGGACCGTAATTACAGACGAGAAAATGGTCGTAAAATCCGCCATCCTTGTAGCCGGAATAACCGCAACCCAGCTGGTACGTTGTCGCCCATATCCACTGTGTGAAGTGGCCCGTGCCCTTTGAGAACTGAAACTGATCTACCGCACTGGCGCTGTACTTGCTCACTTCCGACGCATACCACATCAATGCCAAAGATGTGACGTTGGGAGGTCTCAAGTCACTTGAACCCTGCATTGCCACGTTCTGGCCGATATGCATTGTGGGCAGGGCGCGACACTGGTCGTGGCCGTAGTGACACTGAACAGCCCAACGCTGCGCAACCTTGGCAATTTCGGCATTCCATGTTAGGGCGCCCATGTTAGCCGCCGGTGGCATTGACCCACCCATCGAGCGGGTTTCCTTTCCCGCAGCCAAATAGTCTCTCCACTTATTATGGACATCCAACAGTTCTTTAATCTGACTGCTAGTTATTCCAGGGTCTTTAATTGATTCGCATTCGGGTCCCGGCGATGAATTTGGAAACTTGCACATCGTGTGAATTCCTTTGCTGCAGCGCACATCTTGACAATAATTAATGGCGATGACTGGTGTAAGGACAAAAGCTAGCACCAAATGCACTTTCTCCATTCGTAATGGTATTACGATCTCTTCCTTTGGAATCAGCACATTATTAAAAAAAAGGCAAGCTGGCGATGTTCCAAGTCAAGCTATATGAAGTCAGAAAGCAACAGCAGATTCGAAGGTATGGTTTGGCTAAAAAACATGAATAAAATAAATGTAAAATCATGCAACTCAAGTTCACGTGATTAAATAGCCGTACGACCTCCCACCTAAGCTTATAAGGTAACATCGCATGTCTTTCCCATAATTGTTTCGTCATGTTGGTACATTCATGCACAAGCGAATAGTAGCCTAGCATAGCTTTGCATTTCGGCATCCTTGCGGAACTGTCTTCAGCCGCATGCACCGGGTTCCCACCTTGTTAATTAATGAGACAGAGGATTGTGCCTCGATTTATCCGACATGGTAAAGACGAGCAGAGCAGAGACGAGTCGATGCCACGGACCAAAGGAATTCCCATTCAGCAGATTATGCCCGATAGCCCAAGCCTTGTTCCATTATCACCGCTGATCGTAAATGTGACGCCGGGTATGCAGAAATAAGCACACAACATACAATGAGTAGTTCCACTTGGGTTAAGCTGATCGTCTGGCATGCCAAGGGTACGGGGTCCGAATCCCCGCGGTGCACGCCCTTCCAGCCAGGGTGAGAGGTAGGCGATGCCATATTGCCTCAGCAGTTGAGTGCGTCGTAAAGCGACAACCAACCACGAGTAGTTCTACTTGGATATACGTTGTATATAGATTCTCTCCCTTTTCCTCTCCATCTCTCCCGCTCCCAGTCTCATTCTCCCTCTCTCCCAGTCCCGCTCTCCCACAGTCTCCATGGCCCACCTCTGAATAAGCACCTCGTCTTTCCGGACAAAAAGGGCTGGAAACGGATTTGAATCGGTATCATTATCAGCTTGTCTAGATGCTGATGAATTGGTCCTTAATTGGCAACTTCAGGCCCCCTTCGATAAATATTCGACTACATCAATGAATTGGAACCTGCAATCTCAGCTCCGGTGCCAACGGCTGGCGCAAGTTGCAGTGAGTTGGCTAAATTGTTTATGTCAGTAAGTCCGATTTAGTTCGTTTTTGTTCTTATGCCGTCAAAACAGCGTTGCGTGTTAAATTGCCCTTTGGAGGATGCATAATAAGGGTGTGTAAGAAGCTATTCTGCACTCTCGCTCGGCATCCCCCAGTAAGGCGCTTCATTCATGTGCACGGGCGGATACAGGAGGGCACGGGGGCATGTGCCCTCATGGAGGAAGGTGGCGCCCCTCAAGGAAGGTTCGAGTGCACCCTCTTGAGTTTTTCAACCGGAGGCACTCCTTGGAATAAAACCGCGCCCCTTCAATGCACTCGAGTGTATCCCTCCCCACACTTCGATTTTTCAGTCAGAGGCGCTCCTCCAGGTGCTTCCGCAGTGGCGCCCCGCTGAAGAAATAGCGCTTCCTCCAGACAAGTACCCGCATGGCAATTCCTGGAACCGCCTCTCATCATATACAGGTAGTACTTATATTTAGCGAGAGAAAATTCATTCTAACAAGCTCATTCCAAATTTATAGTTTTCTTAGGCACGTAAGACAGTGCCATGATAAGTTACTTTTGTATCTTATCCATTGCACTTTAGAAAACGACGGAATAATAATGCCCTAATAAGCTTGCTCTGAAGAAGGATTTTTTTTTCATCCTATTCTAAAATAAGATATGCTATTGATAGTAATATAAAATGAAACGTTTTGGCCTACATTCTCAAATAATTCTGCATTTTTGCGTAGGCATTAATTGCATCAAGAACTCCTGAGGTTTGAAAACGGTCTACGATCTAAAATTTGAGTTTTTGATACAATTAACGTTTACGCAAAATTACAGTATTGCGTGCGAATATTGGCTCAGCCGCTTTTCCTTACTTTACTTTCAATCGTGGTACACAGGGATATAGTCCATTTCTTCTCAATATTTTTTTTTTTACTCGATCTTCGATATCGTGCGCAGTCGTGCTTTTTGACTGGACAAGAAAACTGCTTTATCAACACCGCTTAGTAATGTATGGTCACGATAATTTCGTTAAAAAATGGAATGATCCTGTTGCAAATTCTATTAACGAATGCAAAATGGTACCCCACCCACATCAAAGCTCAGCTGTGGTCCGAAACTTCAACTTGAGTAGCACAAAGCACATGCCATCCATCCGGCCTCCCCACTTGCTGAACAGATGCTTCTTGGGCAATGCAGCGAGGACAACCGGTAACCTGATTCAGTCTCTTGGTTTCCAAAGTGAACTCGACGTTCTCCCCCTTACACGCATCCAGAAACACTCGCTCTCATAAAACGACAAGCCTTTTGGAAGCATTCCGCGCTGTACCCACACAGTCCAGCTGTAGCTATCTGGGATTTTTAGGGGGATGTGTTCTATAACTATTTTGACCACATGTGTGGGAAAATTACTTCCTTTGCACTACCCGTGACTTCCGACTACTTTTCCTATTTCGCTGTCACCTATCTACTTGGATAATGATGACATATAAGTAGGCAGGCCTACCCAGGAAGTCAAGAAAGGTACATCATGTTTTTTTTTAAGCGTTACCAAATCATACCTATGGAGCTTATTTCACCTTATATTGCAATATAGCGGAAGCAGGTCACACGGACACGGACACGCACACTCACACAGCTATACTCTGCCCCGTAAAAAGCCAAATATAAAGATTGTTCGGCTACCTTCCCCAGAAAAAAAACGGATCCACCAATGTCTTGAGGCTAACCCAGGTCCCAACAAAAGGTTTGGGGATGCCTGACTTACTCGTCCCTTACAGCTTTAATCGGCATCGCGATAATTTTACAGTGGAAATCGATCTTCGAATCGATCCTGAGGTGGAGGCGGTTCACGGGCCTCCATCCAAGGGGGCCCGTGAACCGCCACCTTCAGTGCCGGTTCATGGGCCACGGGATGACCGCCACTTTCAGTGGCGGTCATCCATATCTCGTCACTGAAAGTGACGAGATATGGATGAGTCCGTCGCATACGATTGCAGAAGCAAAGTCATGGTGGAGAGAAGACTACTTAGAACTGCCGGGAGAATCATAAACGCCTTGAGAAAAGCAAATTACAACGGTGAACAGGACGCATGCCAGACCAGTGCCGAGCCATTTCCGTAGCACTGATGGTGTCCACACCTTAGTATCCAGTCTATGACCTCGTACGTCTGTGCCGTCTTGAAAGTACGTCACAAACGCATAATGATGTGCCTGAGGATAACTGACGATGATCGGGGAGTGGTTCGCCGTCTGATTATGACAGCCCGCAACCGATGGGCACGTAATATTTCCTGGAATCTATCCGGACTAATGAGCTTACATATTGGATTTTTGGTCGTACGCTCAAGCCAGTCAACTTCAGACCTGTCCGGGCACCTACCATCAATTCTGAGCGGACGTCTCCGTGGTGAGCCTCCCATCTTTCTCTTTAGTGATGCCAAATTGCAATCGGTGAGCAACAGATTCATTTGCAAACGGAGTGATTCCAGTGACAAGCATGATTTGAAACGTCGCTATCACTGCTCGCCCCAACCAGAACTGCTCAGGAGCGTCGCTGCCATTGCTCGCCCCACTCAGAACTACTCAGGACCGTCGCTGCCACTATTCTCCCTAATCAGAACTGCCCAGGCGAGTAACTGCCTGCCAGAAACGCGCCGAGTGCGTTTGTCGGACGGAAGCATGCGTGACATGCTTCGCGACATCCCAGTGTTCCAGTACGCCATGCATTGTGCATTGCACATTGTGTGGCCCGACATTCCCGTGTGTTTCGCAGAGCTGCCATAGTTTCACGGGGCCGTCGTGACCTTCAACAGCCTCCTATATTCAGGAACGGCAACCTGTTATGTAAGTAGCATCAGCCGACCGTGTCCAGTGCGTGATACAGCTGCGCCAAAGTGTACCCACAATCCAGTGCGTGATACAGCTGCGCCAAAGTGTACCCGCAATCCAGTGCGTGATGCAACTGCGCAGAAGTGTACCTATAATCCAGTGGGTGATGCAGCTGCGCAGAAGTGTACCTATAATCCAGTGGGTGATGCAACTGCGCAGAAGTGTACCTATAATCCAGTGGGTGATGCAGCTGCGCAGAAGTGTACCTATAATCCAGTGGGTGATGCAACTGCGCAGAAGTGTACCTATAATCCAGTGGGTGATGCAGCTGCGCCAAAGTGTACCCACAATCCAGTGCGTGATACAGCTGCGCAGAAGTGTACCTATAATCCAGTGGGTGATGCAGCTGCGCAGAAGTGTATCTATAACCCAGTGGGTGATGCAGCTGCGCAGAAGTGTATCTATAATCCAGTGGGTGATGCAGCTGCGCAGAAGTGTACCTATAATCCAGTGGGTGATGCAACTGCGCAGAAGTGTACCTATAATCCAGTGGGTGATGCAGCTGCGCCAAAGTGTACCCACAATCCAGGGCGTGATACAGCTGCGCAGAAGTGTACCTATAATCCAGTGGGTGATGCAGCTGCGCAGAAGTGTATCTATAACCCAGTGGGTGATGCAGCTGCGCAGAAGTGTACTTATAATCCAGTGGGTGATGCAGCTGCGCAGAAGTGTACCTATAATCCAGTGGGAGATGCAACTGCGCAGAAGTGTATCTATAATCCAGTGGGTGATGCAGCTGCGCAGAAGTGTACCTATAATCCAGTGGGTGATGCAGCTGCGCAGAAGTGTACCTATAATCCAGTGGGAGATGCAACTGCGCAGAAGTGTATCTATAATCCAGTGGGTGATGCAGCTGCGCAGAAGTGTACTTATAATACAGTGGGTGATGCAACTGCGCAGAAGTGTACTTATAATCCAGTGGGTGATGCAGCTGCGCAGAAGTGTACTTATAATCCAGTGCGCTCATGCCCAAACGTGTGCGTTTCTGTGGATTTTGGAAGGTGGGTGAAGGGGGTAGTAGAGAAGATGTTTTTTAGGTAGATTTTTTGTCCATGCAACGCCTACGCGCAATGTTAAATTTCACGAAGTTTGAGGGGACGAGCCACCCCCCTCGTCCCTCGCCATGGCAACACCTGTACCTGCTATGGTGAGGCAAGTACACATGGGAGATTAGGATGGTACCATCCTAACTGTGGCGGACACCTAATTCTAAGTCCCTATGACCTGTGTTTTTGTGGGCAAAAATAATCAAGGAAATGCTCTGACCAGAGGATGAAGGTTTTTCTTTCATAGTCTATTTCATTTATGTTACATCAACCTCCGGTTGGCTTCACCGCGTTTTCTGAAAAGTGTTCAATCCGATAACATCGGACATGCTCCGCCAATACCAGACTTACCACTCGATACAATAAGCAATGCGATACTAAAAGTATTGCACCAGCGTGAGCTACCTGTGATTCTGAAGTCGGCCATGTTTGACATGTCAAGAACAGCTTGAATGAACCACAAATTAACATACTTATTACTTTGCAATTCATATTTAAAACATTCATCACAAACAAAGCGCCAGAAAACGCTCAATCACATCTAAACGTGAAATTACCAACGTTAAAATCTTATTATTTCTTACAATGGATTTATTCGCCACACGTTTAGGCATGAAGCGAAATGGGTTAAGAGCGTGATTGTGTTGATAAACATATTTCTGCATGCATCGCCAGGTTGCCAATGTAGAGAAGCTGAGTTAGTTTGTTAGTTAGTTGTGTTTTAGGGCGCATCAACTGCAGTGGTTATGCAGCGCCCATGTAGAGCAGCTGAGATGTCCGGTACTAACTATTGTCCAGTATTAACTATGTGCGGTACTAACTGCTGTCCGGTGCCATCCAAATCATCCATAGTATTTAATTTTTGTGGAACCCATGTGCAAAAGAATTGCACATAGCCACTTGTAAAAGAAAACATCCTTTGCGACTCAGCTTGGTCATCATGATGTTGACGATGAAAACTTACCGAAAATATCTCCTTGGCTGGCGTATTCAGAAACAATATACAACATATTCTGCGTTTCCATGACCTGAAAAATCGAACAATAGATTAAAACCAAGAAATATGTGCACACGAAATCAACGACATTCCAGAGATAAATCGTCATCAGCGACACTCCGGACACAAATCGTCATCAGCGACACTCCAGGCACAAATCGTCATCAGCGACACTTCAGATACAAATCGTCATCAGCGACACTCCAGACACAAATCGTCATCAACGACACTCCAGACACAAATAGTCATCAGCGACACTCCAGAGAATCTTCATCAACTGCAGATGAGCACACATACATATGGCGAACTGTTTCCCGGGTCAGGGAATTCCTGGCAATGCTTCAATGTAGGAATTGCCAGAAGTGTAAGCTATGTACTCAAATGCATGAACGCACACGCGCGCACGCGCGCACGCACGCACGCACGCACGCACGCACGCACGCACCCACCCACCCACCCACCCACGCACGCACGCACGCACGCACGCACGCACCCACCCACCCACCCACCCCCCACCACCCACGCACGCACGCACGCACCCACCCACCCACCCACCCACCCACCCACGCACGCACAGCTTTTAACAGCTAACATTCCTAAGATTTGTTTGAAACCGTATTTATCATAACATGTTCTTAGACTTCTAGAAAATACCATCTTATTGCAAAATATAGGAAATAATTGGCTACTAGAGAGGAGGAGTGTCGGAATGGCTATGAACACGAGTTCATTGCTATTCAGGGCGCCCGCAATGCCCTTGTATCTGTTATAACTAAATAAGCACGTATCCTTGTTAGCAAATAATTTACTGCCCGGCGCCTTAAACACTTACAGAGCATAGGAGAACATAGGGAATAAGTATAGGGCCATGTGTCCTTACACATGAAAATGTGAAATGTGCCCCTTTGACCGGATAGGCCAGAAGGCTCGAGTGCACTATTCCCCGTGCCCCTCGACTGATTTTTCAGTCGTCAAGGACTACAAGGGATAGACGCCTCTAAAAGGAATAGGCGCCACTCGGAAACGAAGAGGCACTCCTTCAGTGTACTCGGGTATACTCTACACCTTTAGCTCTACGAATTTTTCTGCCGAAGCGCCCCTCCAACAAAATTTCGGTATCTGCCCCTGAATGTTTTGGTTTTGTTTTTGTAACGTGGGTGCATGTGGATGTGGATGCGGACGTGCATGACACGTTGGTTGGGAAATACGCTGAGGGAATAAGTGTCAATTCTCAGAGAGGGATGTAAATGCTGACGCGTGTTGAATATGGGTCTGATAAGGAAACAAGGGCTATATTGGCTAAAAATGTGTCATCATGCATAGTACACCATATAATTCGGATGATATTTAGTGAACCACTTTGGTCTATTTATCCACAACTCAGCCAGACCCTTACTTCTAGTGTTTATTCTGAGGCTTCCATTTCACTGGGATGTAAGCGAGCAAGACCTTGGCAGTTTCAAATTAGACAGCCAGAACCTGAATGGTTTTCCTGAGTGATTCCCAATTAGATTTCAACACATTGCATCCTGGGTTGCCAACAAGCACTTAAACGCACATGCCAAAGAATGATTTCCTCCAATGCGGCACTTATTTCTTCGGACCATTGTCACATGCTACAGAAAGTGCTGCAAACTAACTTAGCGTATACCAGCAGATAGGTGATCGCATCAATTATAATGAACTATCAATCATCTTTGTCAGCAACTACCCACTTCATCACAATCACCGTCCCCTTCACACGTTTCGCACCATCACCATCACCATTCGTTTAGCACTATCAGGTTAATTATCAGTAGGTCCAGGTTAGCTTGATAATTTACACATAGGTGTAGGTTAGGTTACATCAGCTTAGAGCGCTTGCAATGTACCTTCAATAGGGAGCTGAGGAAATGAGTGCTGCTGTAGGAGAAATACATTTTCAGCAAGTCGCTCTAAGTGCTGGTAGGAAATATGGACTAGACGCAAGTGCTGTAGGAATGAATGCAAAGGCCTTCTGAAGACATAAGCGCGTACAAGTAGTACCAACTGTTCTCATAAATGTTGCCCCGATGTATTATGGATGACGGGCAATCGTGGAAGTAACTTACCTTAGGAATGCTTCTAGGTAGGTGCTTGCGCATCAGAAAACTGACTTCTAATGAAGCAGGATCACCTTCTATTCGGGTCCTATGCCTATCCTGCTTATACAGTATTGGTTTTACCTTATGCAGATCTCCTCGCACTTAAACCTACTCGTCAAGCACTTATTTTTCGTACTGCATCAGCTATTTCCTCAGATCCCTTTGACGTCTGATGAAATGCACCACAAACTAACCAAATATAATGCCAACACGCAGATTGCATCCTTTTAACTCTTGGATAATTGATCGATATGCCAAAAATCGGTCAATATATCTGAAGTCACTTGAAAAAAAAACTGTCGGATACAGGTCTAGAAGAATACTGCTACCCTTTGGTAAAGCGCTCTCCAAACTGGCGGATCCAAGGGCGGGCGAAGGAGCCATGCTCCTCGGCCCAGGAGGCCGATTTTGCCGAGCTTTTGCAGTCAGTAAAATATCATAATCTTCAAGTTTAAGAACATTTTATGATATAAATGTTGTCTGAAGCAGATCCGACGACTGTTTCCGGTTAAATTCCGATGGCTGTTTCGAAACTGGAGAAACGTTTTAGAATTTGGCCCAAGCTTGGCTTTCGGATCCGCCTCTGGCTTTACATGTGATTAATGTGTTGCATCAGTTAAATATTTCCGAAAAACTGCGAATATAGTTAGGTTAAGTGGTCTTCAAGTGAAAACATGAGCTAATTATCAATTTACCCCATAATGTTTTGTGGGGGTGGATTTATTGATCATCGCTGGGCATGGAGATGAAGTCAGATAATTTACCTCATCAAAGCAGAAATCATAGTACGATAATGAAGCCAAGGCTGCATCTGAACGTGAACAGCTAATGAAAACCTAGACGTTGCCACACTCATGCCTTCAAAGACGAAACCAAAAAGAGGCTAAAGCCAGCAGTTAACCCGCGACGTAGCTCCGGTCAGATCCTCACACCCCGTCTCGGGGAGGGGGGTTAGTAACCCCCTCTAAAATCTACACTAAGCGTCGCAGGAAAACGAAAGAGGTGTCATCGGAAAGCGCTCAACGAGTAGGGCCCGGATCCACCCCCCAAAACAATCTGCCCCAAAGGTGACGTCACCATGGGGGATAGATTTTCACGACTTTTCACGACATACATTACGTTTTTGGCTCTGGGGTGTTCATTTTGGTGGATATATGGAAAAACTAAGTTTATTTGGAATGAGAAAAGGACAGCGAAATCGACAAGGGCCATAATTTTCTTTGGCCTACCCCAATTATTTTTGAAATTTCAAAATTTTGAGTTTTCAAGTTTTTTTTAAATTTTAATTTTCATTGGGTAGAGCAGACCGAGAAACGTTGTTGGAAGTCAACGTGTCCCAATAAAAATGCTTACTTTAGCTTGAATTTTCTATTTGAACTACAATTGCCAAATAAGCAAACTTTATATGTATTCAAAAACGAAAAAAGAGAAATTCCTCTCGTACGTTTTGTTGCACCCCTAAAGACAAGCAAACGCTGAAAGTTTCATTAAAATATCTGCAACCGCTAAAGCGTGACGACTGGTTGAACTTTTGTTGAGGCCACCTCATTTGACCTTGACTAACTCGTTGACTCTAGATGACCTGATTTCAAAATTTTGAATCAGCATGCCAAACTAATGTGGGAAATGGCGTGCCAAATTTGGGCGCGCTGCCGTGCGATGTTCATCCACTATCCGCGAAAAAACCTGAGGGGGTGGTTGAAGACCCCGCCCCCACCGAGACCGGACGGGATAAAAATGTTAGCTAAATAATACGAAGGGTTTATCCCACAAGTTCGGAACTAAAGCTAAAGCCAAGAGTATAAAAGCTACAAAGTCGAAGTTGTTTGTATGAAAGCGAAAACAAGCCAAAGGCATTGCTTGTGGTTAGGGTGAGGGTGGAAATCCAAGGCAGAAACCATCATCATCACTGGTGATCAAGGCTGGAGGAGGTGATGTTATGCTCCTCCATCAAAACCAGCTGGTTATCTGGATTAAAATTATCTTGAAATGGAATTAGAAATTGTCTGAAGGATGGAATTTTATGCGGTAATGTCCACATAAATATGTATTAGCACTTTGCATCCTCATTTTTGTTGTTACTTCACACATGGCATCTTATCCGTGAAGAAACTTTGCCGATAATTTGCCCTAAACGAAACCTTAAATCCTGGCCTGATCCTGAGTTGTGAGGTGTGCCCACATTTATATCTGTAGATAACAACGTGCTGTGCATGTGCAATCTTTTTCCACGTTGACCATCATCCAAAGCTGCAGTCTGTCGATACATCCTGTTATACGTACAAAAAAGCAGCTTACTTCCATAATTGCATTCCAATGTGGCACAACCAGAATTCCATTTGTGAGATGTCATACAGAGCAAGACGAGCTCCTCCTACACTGGGATCCCTCGAAACAAAGCTACATTCATCCGATTCGATTAATTGTATCTTAGTAGGCATCCTATGAATGCGGTTCTATGTCTTCTCATCCATGGAACGGAACTCAAGGTTAATTATGTGATAAATTGATTCGCAGGACATACAACAACTAGAAGGGCATCTCACATAAGCAATCCTACTTTCATGAATGTCGAATATACTATCAGGAAAGGCCCTTGTGGCTCATAGTTGCACTAATATTTTATGTCTTTACTTGTTGGCACATATTTTACTGGCCCTGCAACTTTAAATACTGACGGAGCACTTTTATAGTAAGATGGCGTGAATCACCATCGATTCTCCATATGTTCAAGCCTATTGGATGAAGTATCAATAGACTGATGTTTGTTTGATAATTTACATTGGTCGGCTACTGTATGTGTTCAATATTTTATATGTACGAGCCGTCTCAAAGGCTCAGGCGAATTTGCATTATTGTGATTTCAGGTGTTCACGAGACATGTTTTACACACATTTTACCCTCATAAAGCAAGACAAAAGAGGGTAGGCTAGTTGAGGTTATGTCAGGCTAAGTTTTTAAAAGAGAAAGCTTTAAAAAAAAACTTTGATTCGTACATTATTTCCTTATCAAGAATGTTCAGATGAGTGACGTAGTTATGTTGTATTTCCAAAATTGTAACTTTCGAATTTTTGTGCGATTACTTTTAATCTGAACACGGGCTACCAACTGCTTGCAAGCTGAAAAGAAAACATTTCAGACAGAAATAATTGGTCACATTCTCCTAGTTACTTTCATATCTATGACATTCAAACATTTCCCCCAAGATCTGATCGTTTAATAACAAATTTACAAGCTCAGCCGAAGGCTAGCTGTTTAGATTTCAAATTTTAGAACTTGCATTTTTTAAAGCAACGAATCCAGCCAGCAGCAACAAGCACGAAGTTGGAGCCTGAGGCAGACAGTCACAATACCGGAGACAGAATAGCAACGAAAAATCAAAACCCAAATGCGTGGCTGAAGTCATTGTAAAAAATAATTGCTTCATGCAGCCAAAAACAGCCTCGTCCAGTGTCTAATCTGAGCCCAATGCTAAGCAGATCATGTGAAGTACGCTGACAGATCTAGGAGTCACTGAGATGCTAAATATTCAAAACCATGAAGCCCTGCCCTGACTTCACCACCCAAAATGGTACATGATCTCTGGTTATCGCAACATGGGCTGGATCAAGGGTGGAAAATGTGCATCTATGTAATTACTGTTACCACACAGCATAGAAGCATGCTCAACTGAATATGTTAACTGTGGTGGAATGTCCTCTTTGTGATACACAGTTTTAATTTGGAAAACAATATTTGTAGACCTGAATGAAACACAATTGTTTATGATGCTATTTTGTCGTCGGTCCTCAGTTTTGTGTGCAAGCGCCAGGATCAATGGGTTCCGGATGCTCCATGAATTCCTGAAATAAAACGGGCCTTCCCTCGAAGCACTTGTGGATCCAGCCAGTCGGTTTAGAGGGCTGACTTCTGATAAATTTTATTTCTATAAATACTAAAATTTCTCCAGTGCTATGGCTGGTGTAAATGTAAGGAGGCTTACATTTCTCGGCACCAAAATTTATATTTTTTCCTATCCGAACAGGCCGCCAGACATCCAGTCTTACCCGTCCCGCATAAACACTTGCCCGGAAAGCGCCCGAGTGTGGCGCCGACGCCTACGTGAAAGCGGCGGTTCCGTCAACAAACGCACATGCTAGTTGCGCCGGCGCCCAAGATCAAAGGGGCGGTCCCGGCAATAACATCCGGGGCAAACCCGGGTAACGACTCGGCACCTCCGCGAGGGTACTGGTGGTGCAAGCACCCCGGAAGAAGGGTCATCGACCCGTGAGGTCGGTGACCCGGACATGAAGATGTCGCCACCCAAGCCAGAAAAAAAACCAATCAGGAGCGCGAACTCACCCCCGAAGCCCTGGGAGTGGATACAGGAAAAAAGAGGCGGAGCAATAGCAAGTTCAAGAGAACAGAACAGGACGGAGGAGAAAGGAAGGAGAGACGCACGGAGAAGGGTCTGGAAGACGCGCGGCGCCGGACCGACGCCTGAGGGCCGTCCAGCGGTGGCCCGATGGCTGAGTTTTCGGATGGAGGGGAAGAAGCACTCAGCCAAGGCCACTCGCCACTCACCATCGGACATGTGAGTGCTAAACTTCTGGCATGTCATCCTTTTTCCCAAAACCTTTCCGAACGAACCTAAATTCTCTTCCATAGCTTCTGCCTTCTCACCAAATTCATTGCTGAGAGCGACCTGTCTCATGGGGGGGGGGGGGACCAAATAGGATAAGTTTAGGATGGGGAGGAGGTGGACGGATTATTGTTATTATTAGGGTTTTAGGGTGCGTCAACCCCAATTGGGTTATTTTGCGAAGTGGACGGAGATGTCGGAAATGGCGGGAAGTATATGAGCGGTGTGTGCGTAATGCGATGCGATGCGGTGTATGTAAGGGCAAATATATTAGAGTAAGCATATAAATTTTCTATGTGGCATCAGCAAAGACCGGTGGTGAAATTTCGACAGTAACGGACAGGAGGAGCGGTAGAGCAAGGCCGGATAAAATAAGATATAGTGCAGCAATGGATGACGTCAGAATTACGACCCTAACAAACGGTGCTCGCGTAGTAAATACCTCAGCGACCAGGCGCGAGGAGGGGAGGATATTTACGTCCAGAATCGAAATGGCGTCCGTGCCGCGGGTGATGAGGGGTGCCCGCCGCGCTTCTCGCTCTGACCGGGTCATCAACAGCCGACCCGTACACGGAGATAGCACCATGAGTACTTCCCGACAAGGTGGAGTGATTTACACAGTTATGCTTGGATCGTACCTGATATTAATCTGTACGATGAGGTGAATTTATAAGCGAGGCAGCCGACCTGCGAGCCGTCCTCCTATGGACAGAAAATTCCCGAGCGATGGTGGTGTATGTTGAAGCCAGTTAAATTGCCTAAAATATTATTACTGTTATATATATGACGCGCGTTTGGTTAAGGCCTGATTGCCAGAGTGTGCGATGAACGGACACTTCGGGGGTATTAGTTCACCTGCTCTGGACCTTTGACCGCAAAATCACGCTGGCCTCTGCGATCCAGAGGTGCAGGTGAGGTGGCGAACATGGTATGCATGTGGGAGGGGCTGGTAAAGGGGCCACCACAGTGCGTTCGCCGGAAGTCTGGCGCCGGACTATAGGGTATAGGCAAAACACTGCCCGGTGGTTTGTCCACCCCCGAACCCTGCACGTGGGCACGGTTGGTGCAGACAGTTCGAGGGGCATGATGGACGGGTTTGGCATGCCGTAAGACCCCAAGGCCAAAACTCATAGGGCCGGCTAGGATATAAAGACGACCGGGTACGTGACCAACCTGGTAGGGATCCGTGCCCGCCCGTTGGTTATGTCAGACCTGGTCGCAAGTGTACGACGAATAAGGCCCGGCGCGGCATCGATCGAACTTAAGGTTAGGTGTGTCGGTCAAAGACATCAGAGCACTTGTATCAGCCCTCGGAGTCAGTACGATGAGCCCCCTCGTTGCAGTTAAGACTTTGTCCAGGCGAGAAACGCTGCTAATAATGGCTAGGCCGGCCATGATTGACAGTGAAAGGTTTACTTGTTCGGCCCGGTAATACCATCAAAATTAGAGCATTGGTCTGTCGATCTATGTGTTTGTGTACCGCGGAAAGGGGAGGGGGTCGGGAGCTAAATTTGGGGACCAAGCAATTCATTAATTAATGAGGAGAGCATGAATGGGGCGAGGGAATGTGAAGTGAATGAGGGGAATGAACGTGAGTAGGTAGATCTAAGGATCAGCGGAAGCCGCTTGGGGCTCAACACAGGCACCTATTTCGTGCGGAACATTGCACAAAATTATACTACTACTAGCGTCCAAAAAGTCCCAACACGGGACCTGTCAGTTAAACCAATGGTGAATGTCATTATCATCAATTCTGTAATGCAACGTATTAATTATAATCTGGCTAAAGACTCACTTACCTATATGGTGTTCCCAAAACATTGACCTCGCACATATATAAATTCGTGTTAGGGACGGCAACTCAAACCAACATCACGACGGTTGGGGTTTGGGGATGTGTGGTGGAATTGGCGGTGAAAAACAACATAATACACCACTGACATAGGCACAATGAACAAAGGAGTGAGTTAGGTCAAGCCCCCAATAAGGCAGTTCAAGTAGTTCAATCAGTTCCATTCGAGTTTGGGCTGCCTCCAAAATACATTGAAACACCCATTCCAGTTTCAGTTTAGTTTAGGCTGCATGGATAATACATCGTACACACCCCCTTCACACACCCACTATCTAAAATACATTTAACACACCCATACCACATTTTAACACATAGTTTACACGAATATTTCACAAACCCACATCCCACACATCCCACCGACGGCAGAGTCGCCACCCCTACATAAACAAGCATCGAAAGGACATTGTTCAGGGGGAAAGAACCACAGTCGCATCAATAGAAAATAGGTCATTCACTTAGGCGGAGGGGGGGGGGTATTGTTCATTGGACATGGTGACATCGTTGACCTCACGGGTCCACCATGTCTGGGAGCATTTTACGCTTGGTAAAAGTTAACATAAATTATCAAAAATCGACCCGAGGGACTGATGAAGCCCAAAGTCAGTTGCCACCAACCGGGTTAATCTTCCATTATTGGCAGTGAGAGAACATTTCATGGTGCTGGCCTGAGGGACAAAACTTGACCATGATTATTAAGGACAGAATAAATGAAGGAAATTGGAAAACTCACATCGGCTGGTGGCCCACCCAATGGTGTTCCATGCCATACGGTGGCATTAGGGGTGGGGGGGGGGGGGGGGCATGTTAGCTTTAACAGGCGCCCTCCCCAGATGTATGCAAAGCACGCACATGGCCGGCTCCCCAGGCTGGAATCAGAGGAGTTTCCCACCCATGCCCCTGGTTAAGCCATCTCAAATATGCTCTGCTTTGAAGCCGATTCTTGCAATGCACCGTCATTGGTCGCATGCTAAACGTAAGAATCATTGGTGTTTCCAATCCTATCGAACATAAATGCACCTGACATTCCACGAGTGGATCCTATCATTTTCACGGCGAATCTAACTTGACTCGCGTAATTTTGGAAGCAGAGATCTCAGACTTGGAATGATCTTTCTCCGTGTAGAATTTATGGACTAAAAGATGATCTTTGAGAAAAACACCTCCCAAAAAATGCTTGTATTCAGCAGTAAACACTCAGCACCATCTACGACAGTAAAACAGACTCACCCACAATGCAGTTCCAAATATTTTGTCAGCTGTTGATAGTGCTGCAAGATACTTAGCAATATTTACTCCACGAAATGTGAAGTAAGTTGTTTTATAATAATAGACAGCGAAAATAGACCTATAATACAAGTAAGATTTCTGTATGTACTCAATTCGACATCTTTCCACAGCACCATCAACACAGATATGTAAAATAAACCATTCGCCACCATTGGACGAGTGCCGAAGATTCCGTCGGTTGTTCTCACACGTTAGACGCGGTGTCTCGCCAACACACTCTTACACTTCTCACACACACAAACACATGTTTCGCGAAAATGTAGGACCATCATAAAACGTCGTCAGGTGACTAGGACGACAAATTGTCCCCTTCCAATGTCCATTCTCCGGCTTTACCCTTGGTATGGCATTAATAATAACCATTGGTATGACACCCGAAACACAAGAGCGAAATTTTGGTGCACAATTGGAAGCTCCGCTGTCATCATGACGCAATATATGGGGACTCAAAGTCGTGGACGAACATCTTCCTGGCTACGGATATGACATGGTCATAAAACGCTACATGTATACCCTACAATAACTGACTCAGAAGCGATTTCATGAAGCACCTTGTCAACCAGACAGTCTTCGCTGCTATTGTTTAAGATATTCTGAGCAGCAAACGTGATAAAATCGTTCCCTTGCGGACCATGTCCTAAGATTCGATTGGCATGGTTTGCAGTCGGGATCTGCACTAAGCTGTGCTGCCTCTACAATGTTTCAGGTGACCCACCGAGTTCTGCTTCGATTGCACCAGGTGTCTGGTTTACTGTTTCCCTGATGCGTGATGGCTGGTTTGCTGGCGTGTTGGCACGGTCGACACTATATATATATCGCTGGTCGTTAGCTAGTGTTTACCCGGCCGGCGGATCAAGTATTCAGCATGAAACATGACAAATCCCGTAGATTTTGCCCAGGCACTACTTGTACAGGGACTCGTGGCCGGTGTCCCAATCATCAAACAATTGCATATTAGATTCAGAATGGGAGCGCTCCCATATAAATGGTGACGTGGGCTTGGGATGCTGCATCAAGCGCGCCGATCACGCCAAGTCAGTTCCAGAAATGTATTGCTGTCTTCCCTTTTTCCTTCTAAATCGCTAGCTAACTTCATTTGTTTTCAACTAAGAAATTAAGAAGGCGTCGTCCAGCGCCAACCGGTGGTGAGAAAGCGGCCACCACCGACCGGTGATGGCTCAACAGTGACCAGCAGTACCTATTGGGTAGCAGTGGCTATTGGACATCAGCAGTGATGGTCAGATAATCAGCACCAGCTATCAAGAGGAACGTTACAGGGCATGAGCCCATCACACCCAGGAGAGCCAACCCTGCATTCAGTCTGGAGCATTTGCCCTGATACTAACTCAGTGCTATCGAGGTAGCAATACAGCTTCAGTCAGTAGGACCCTAACCACCTCTGTTCGTTTGAATTCTTATCTCGAAAGAGGCACCATTTGAATCCAACACCAATTGTGCTTCAGAACTCGGAACCGACTAGGAACCGATCTTAGCTTATTACAGTCTGGCTCAAAACCGATCCTAACTTACAATCCGACTCAGAACCTATCCTAACTTACAGCCTGACTAAGAGCCTATCATAGCTTAAATCTGACTCAGGGCCGAACAGGAAGGTGTGTTCAGAGCCAGGGTGGGGAGCCGGCAATGAAGTAATCATGTGACTGGGTGATGCTACTGCTGTGGACGGGTCAGAGGCTCCTCGACATCACAATATTCATCAGATATGTCAGGCGCTTCAGGTTACCCCGTTCCATGTAACACACACTGACGATACTGCAAATGATAGGGAAAAGTGTTGGGAATGCCCATGTCGTGTCCTTAACGACTTCGGTGCCCTTGGCAACAGCTGAGTTCCCGACAGCTCCTCAATCTACCCCATAAAACATGGGTGCGACTGACCGGCTGACACTGTTGTATGAGCAGTGCAGTTAACTGCACTGTCAGAACAGAATCGATGCCTCTTTGTGGTGCACAGACTGGGCTAAGTAATTCGGGCGAGGTGGAGAGCAATTATTCCGAAATAATGATTTCCCGCCACATCGCATCAATATGCAATTCCAACTGTCCTCAGTGTCCCTGTATGTATTTCCGCAGAAACGGGTGGGACTGGGGTGCTTTATCTCACAATGTAATGGCGCCAAATGGCTGTCTAAGAAATTCACGTCGACAGCCATGCCCAGTGGACAAGCGGAGCCGAGCCGTGGTTTGAACTCAGTTCTGAGCCTTACTTAGAGCTCGACCCATGTCCGTGTGGGGTGGTCAGGATCGGACCAGCAGGTGAACGACCGCCCTGCAGCACACAGGTGGGGCGGGGCGAATAAGCGGCGACCCAGCGGAAACTGCGGCGGGGGCGGCTCGCCGCCTGGAGCGCCGCCGGCCGCCCCCCGACGCGCCCCTAGCCGGCGCCGAGCGCCGCCGGCATCGATTAGGGGTCACGGCCACGGCCTCTGGCTCAGCGCCCTGGGCCGGCACTGCATAGAAACTGGAGCCGGAGTCGCAGCCGCCGCCAGTCAGTGCCCCGTGGTCCTGACCAGTGGTCCCGACCGGTGGTCCCGACCGGTGGTCCCGACCGGTGGTCCCGACCGGTGGTCCCGACCGGTGGTCCCGACCGGTGGTCCCGACCGGTGGTCCCGACCGGTGGTCCCGACCGGTGGTCGACCGGTGGTCCCGACCGGTGGTCCCGACCGGTGGTCCCGACCGGTGGTCCCGACCGACCGGTGGTCCCGACCGGTGGTCCCGACCGTGGTCCCGACCGGTGGTCCCGACCGGTGGTCCCGACCGTGGTCCCGACCGGTTCACCTGTCCCGACCGGTGGTCCCGACCGGTTCGGTCCTGACCGGTGGTCCCGACCGGTGGTCCCGACCGGTGGTCCCGACCGGTGGTCCCGACCGGTGGTCCCGACCGGTGGTCCCGACCGGTGGTCCCGACCGGTGGTCCCGACCGGTGGTCCCGACCGGTGGTCCCGACCGGTGGTCCCGACCGGTGGTCCCGACCGGTGGTCCCGACCGGTGGTCCCGACCGGTGGTCCCGACCGGTGGTCCCGACCGGTGGTCCCGACCGGTGGTCCCGACCGGTGGTCCCGACCGGTGGTCCCGACCGGTGGTCCCGACCGGTGGTCCCGACCGGTGGTCCCGACCGGTGGTCCCGACCGGTGGTCCCGACCGGTGGTCCCGACCGGTGGTCCCGACCGGTGGTCCCGACCGGTGGTCCCGACCGGTGGTCCCGACCGGTGGTCCCGACCGGTGGTCCCGACCGGTGGTCCCGACCGGTGGTCCCGACTCCGACCGGTGGTCCCGACCGGTGGTCCCGACCGGTGGTCCCGACCGGTGGTCCCGACCGGTGGTCCCGACCGGTTCCGACAGTAGTAGTGACCGTGTCCGACCGTCCGACCGTGGTCCCGACCGGTGGTCCCGACCGGTGGTCCCGACCGGTGGTCCCGACTGCCGGTGGTCCCGACCGGTGGTCCCGACCGGTGGTCCCGACCGGTGGTCCCGACCGGTGGTCCCGACCGGTGGTCCCGACCGGTGGTCCCGACCGGTGGTCCCGACCGGTGGTCCCGACCGGTGGTCCCGACCGGTGGTCCCGACCGGTGGTCCCGACCGGTGGTCCCGACCGGTGGTCCCGACCGGTGGTCCCGACCGGTGGTCCCGACCGGTGGTCCCGACCGGTGGTCCCGACCGGTGGTCCCGACCGGTGGTCCCGACCGGTGGTCCCGACCCGACCGGTGGTCCCGACCGGTGGTCCCGACCGGTGGTCCCGACCGGTGGTCCCGACCGGTGGTCCCGACCGGTGGTCCCGACCGGTGGTCCCGACCGGTGGTCCCGACCGGTGGTCCCGACCGGTGGTCCCGACCGGTGGTCCCGACCGGTGGTCCCGACCGGTGGTCCCGACCGGTGGTCCCGACCGGTGGTCCCGACCGGTGGTCCCGACCGGTGGTCCCGACCGGTGGTCCCGACCGGTGGTCCCGACCGGTGGTCCCGACCGGTGGTCCCGACCGGTGGTCCCGACCGGTGGTCCCGACCGGTGGTCCCGACCGGTGGTCCCGACCGGTGGTCCCGACCGGTGGTCCCGACCGGTGGTCCCGACCGGTGGTCCCGACCGGTGGTCCCGACCGGTGGTCCCGACCGGTGGTCCCGACCGGTGGTCCCGACCGGTGGTCCCGACCGGTGGTCCCGACCGGTGGTCCCGACCGGTGGTCCCGACCGGTGGTCCCGACCGGTGGTCCCGACCGGTGGTCCCGACCGGTGGTCCCGACCGGTGGTCCCGACCGGTGGTCCCGACCGGTGGTCCCGACCGGTGGTCCCGACCGGTGGTCCCGACCGGTGGTCCCGACCGGTGGTCCCGACCGGTGGTCCCGACCGGTGGTCCCGACCGGTGGTCCCGACCGGTGGTCCCGACCGGTGGTCCCGACCGGTGGTCCCGACCGGTGGTCCCGACCGGTGGTCCCGACCGGTGGTCCCGACCGGTGGTCCCGACCGGTGGTCCCGACCGGTGGTCCCGACCGGTGGTCCTGATCAGTGGTCCTGACCAGTGGTCCTGACCGGTGGTCCCGACCGGTGGTCTCGACCGGTGGGGCCGACTTTCTAGGTCCAGCTCGGCCCATACTGAGCCCGGTCTGTATCCAAGAGGCCGGAATCCATCAGGCCGAGCCAATTCGACCAGAGACTATGAGGCATGACCCCATCAGGCATATGTCCGTGATACCCGAACCTTATCCGCGGCCGTCCATTCTGGCATGGTTGTGACCCTTACCGAACCCAGCCCAGTCACAATATTATATTTAGGATATTTATGACCAATTCAGGATCTAGTACGTTTTACCCAGTCCTGTAGGCTGATATGCCTGGTTTGATGACTGGTTCTGTAATCCCTGCAGCTGTATGATCAGCATGATCTATGCACCATAACGCCCGAATAACTAACAAACTATGATGTTTGCGTGCCATACATTAGCATCAGTAATTGGTACATTTCCTCTTCGCTCACCAAAACATACAAATTGGAATAATTTTATCCGAACATTCCGCATAGGTGACATGTGCGTAGGTCATGTACGCCGCATCTGATTACTGTCTCTTGACAATAATACAAGAGCAGATATCACACCTGGTGCAACTGTTGCAAATGGCCCTAATAAGATACATATATCTAACTGAACCTAGTCCAACCGTACCTACTTACCTCTATCAAAATAGTATTATTTACATATTGGCGCATTTTCCGTATACAAGACAATGATTGTTCAGATATAGGCCAGGTGAACGTGACTACCATCCGAAATGTAGAGATTCCCTCCATCATAATGTGTGAATACATTTCAAACTAATCCATTGCATTACGCAAGCTAAACCAGATGGAACCAATCTAACCTGCCTCACATTTCTCTACCCTGCCAGGGGCACTTGTCATAGCTGTGTGTGCCGTCAGAGCAGGGAGAGATTGTCTGCGGTCAGATGGGCGATGACATATGCTCATATATTACCCCTCCTCCCTGCTGATTGACATAAGTAAGCGACTAAACAGCTTTAGCACATGACCTAAGCAAGGGAAAAAACTTGAAGCTTTCGACAAATTATTTGGACTGCTGAATACCCTCTGGCATTTAAAACCTGGAAAGCGCACTAACCGTCCAAATCATCAAATTACACTCATGTTCAAGAGACTGGTTGTCTTTTTAATGATCATTCCACAACGACAAGAAAAACAAGTTAGTCAAAATACACAGCCCGTATACTACAGAAAGACACGCGCACGCGCACGCAAACGCACACGCACACGCACACGCACACGCACACCCACACACATACACCTACATATATATGCTTCACATCCATCAAGTATATTTTGGTAGTAATTTTGCTTACGGAAAGAATCTAGCTATGTTCTTGTTGATTTGGCCTTGGCGCTAATTTTGTTATCTAGCCTGTCCCGAGTCCGCACACTCCAACTCGTAGAGGTGAATGCAGTTTTCCTATACCCATAAGTCGATAAGCCAATCGCAATTAGCTGCTGTTTGTACACTCAGTTCTTATGATTTCAGCGGCATCGTTCCGAAAACAAAAAAACAGTCCTTGAAACTGTCGCGAGGATTAATTACTTAGCAGTGATAATTTATGCTTTCCGTTATGCCAGGTTCGCTCGCTCCAATATCCGCTGTGAACCCGGCGCATTGATAACTAACCCGGCTACAGCCGGCCCACTGGCACCTAACCCGGCTACAGCCGGCCCACTGGCACCTAACCCGGCTACAACCGGCGCACTGACAACTAACCCGGTACAACCGGCGCACTGGAACTTACACGGTACAACCGGCGCACTGGAACTAACACGGTACAACCGGCGCACTGGAACTAACACGGTACAACCGGCGCACTGGAACTAACACGGTACAACCGGCGCACTGGAACTAACACGGTACAACCGGCGCACTGGAACTAATACGGTACACCCGGCGCACTGGAACTAACACGGTACAACCGGCGCACTGGAACTAACACGGTACAACCGGCGCACTGGAACTTACATGGTACAACCGGCGCACTGGAACTAATACGGTACAACCGGCGCACTGGAACTAACACGGTGCAACCGGCGCACTGGAACTAACACGGTACAACCGCCGCACTGATAACTAACCCGGCTACGGTCGACCCACTGATAACTAAAGGCCAATTGGCAACTCATCCGAAGAACTGCGATCAACTGATCAACTTTTTTCAGTCTATGTCAATATCCAATGAAATAAATTATGAGGGATAAGCGATTTTTCCACTTGTTTTCGAATCCCGGAGTCGGATCGCTACTCCCCGCGGCTCGGGTCGATGCTCACCGCAGCCCGGATATTATGTTTAGCACGTTTTGATGTGCACCTTGCTTTGCACACGCAAGGTCTAGCCGTGACGCAATGGCGGGCGTAGCCCTGAGAGCGCTGCCGAGTTGTTCGAGCGCCATCCGAACACCACCTCAGATGTGCACCTCCCTGGAGCACCATCCGAACACCACATGAGATGTGCACCTCTTTCGAGCACCATCCGAACACCACCTGAGATGTGCACCTCTCTCGAGCACCATCCGAACACCACCTGAGATGTGCACCTCTCTCGAACACCATCCGAACACCACCTGATATGTGCACCTCTCCCGACAATCATCCGAACACCACCTGAGCCGGATTTATATGGCGTTTTTTTCTTCTTCCAGGTCTGGGAGTTCAGCAGCCAGGTAGAACGATCAGAACTGGCAAAATTATATGATATTAAAGGTAAACTGTGTCAGTAGCCTTCTTTGTGGAACTCGGGGTGGGACATACAATCCAGGTCAATCCCTCACAGGAGAGTTGGGAGCAACAAACACTCCGGGTGAGTGTCGACTCACTGGCGCCTTGAGTAAGGTGGTTTATGTCCCATTCTGCTACCTCCCTCAACTAACTCCCTAACTGCTTAGCTAGCTAAGAAGCTTTGTATTTGGAAGAAGAAGAAGAAAAGCAGGTGAAGAAAGCTTGAGTGAAAAAAAGAATCGTCAACGAACAGATGATCCAAACACAAATCGCAACACGTTCCTTTTAAAGTTGAGTTGAACTTTGGTATTGCCAATTCTTCAAAGACGAATTGGACGAATGCCAACATTCGGCGAATGTCCGACCAGCATATATTCGCACACGTGCAACGCTAACATACTGCTTTCATTGAACGTATAGTTGCAGTGGCGGCGACATTGAGTTCTGTATTGGGGTATCAGGAGAATTAGGTCGGTTATTTCCATGCGAAGCCATGAGCGGAAAACTTAACTCCGCTAAATCAGTGAACGAGTTGACACGTCTTCCGTGTATGACGCACTGGCGAGTCCCATATAACCAGCGACTTAGAACAGCATACGTCGAATTATCAATATTCATACAAGAACGTATATATCAAGGACAATTTTAGGGAATTGTCACTGGGGTTCAACGGAGAAGAAACAAACATTAATATGCCGTGTTTTAGGGACATTTTTAAACAGTAAGTCCCTTATCAGTGTGTACAGGAAGGAAACACAGTCAGATACAAGAAACGGTGTGCCGGTTTGGAATGTAATGGCTGGAACGTGTTGGAAGACAATATATGTTTTTTTATGTTGCATCGGGAGCTTTGAGTTAAAATGAAATGGATGGATGATTAAAAAAAAAAATTGAATCCGAGTTGTTGCTGGGGTGGCTTGAGGAACCAGGTTTCTATTGCTAAGTAGAGCTTGTTGCGCGAACCCTGGCCCCACCACCCGATCCATGAACTCCAGCTCAACGGCAAAATTTAGACCGAAAGTTTAGCGTGCCGTCAATGCACCGACACGGCCGCCAGGTAGCTTGACCCCGGCCTTATCGTGCCAGCTGCCAACTGACACTCCCGGCCGGGGGCTAAACGTGAGCGCGCGAAGCGACTCGAACCCTGTGTTGCCAGTACAGGGGAGACCACTGCAGGCCAGCGTTCTAACCAACTGAGCTGCCGGGGCGGCATGATGAATATTAGTCTTGAAACAATCGGTGTGCCATCAAATTTACTGCATTCTTGTTGTATGCAAATTTGCACTGCTCTGGGCCTGGATGAATTTTAATATGCTCTTTGTTTGTATCATTGGATTGGATTGTATTCCATGCGAATATGTTTCTCTACACCTATGTGACTCTACACCTATGCTCAGAGGGAAACTTTTTAACAAGATTTAATTTTATCTGAAAAAGGTGTAAATTTGTGCTTACATATTGTCAAATGTGCACTTCACGTTCATAATATTATACCAATTTGGGATATTCATGATTCATTCATTGTCAATCTGGAGCTAACATGGAAGACACCAGGAGGCAACATTGGGCTATGCATGATACTGTAGTCATTTTGCAGTTTTCCTCTGAAGTGTTGCTGATGCTGAATAACGTGCTGTAATTGTGGGACAAATAAGTTGATCTTAATTATCTTTTTTAAGTTCTGGCACAGGTTGGCTTTATTTCCATATACCACTTAATCTTCAACTAGAAATCAAGTAGAAACAAGCGAAATGTGAAATATAGCCCGTTCCAACGCAAGCCCCTTCTGCGTATTCGGAATGTGTGCCGGGCCCTAGCTGCATACAGGCCCGGCTCTGGAACCCATTCCAACTCTACTCAGTACGTATTTACGGAGCGAAATCGCCCTGATCGCGCATGTGATCTGCCGGCTCCCTCGACGAGGCACCACCCTTACGCGGTGGGGATTGAGTGCTCTGAGGACCCATAATCCTAGTCCATCGGTGATCCGGCGAGGGACCAGACTAGAAGTGTCTCACTCGTCCTTCCATCCGTACGCTCCCATTCCAATGCCCATCCCATCTCAACATCCACATTCTTCACCTATCCCTGTAACACGTACTCTGCCTAATACGAGCAGGTAGAACAACTTCCCCGGTCCTACGCACCAGCTCAATCGGGGTACCCGCGCTCCCTCGGCCCGCCTCCGGGGTAGATGGAGTCCTGGAAGTTGAGGTCCCACGTCGCACGGTATTAGTTGTGACGGGGGACCAACAAACCTCTTTGGTCCCGATATCCCGGAGGGGCTGGCGGACCCGTGGGGCCTCACGCGGGCCAAGTGGCTGGTTGCCTCGGGCCTGGGATTCTTCCCAGTGTCTGCCGGCCCGGTCGGCTGGGGTCAAGGGATGGGTGGCGCTGGATCCCGGCCGGGGTGGAGAGTCTCTCTCACCTTCCGGGTGACGGCGTTGCCTGCCCCGCATAGCTCTTCTGGTGCCTAACGTTCTCCTATCCGAGGGGGATAGACGTCCCCCCCTTAGGGCCCCTTCGCGAGTGGAGGGCGGCACCAGGGGAGCTGAACACCAACTTAACAAATGGCATCCTCAAAAAAAAAACAAAAAAAAAACACCCTGATCCCTCTAGCATGGGCCGGATCATCTTTCCACCAATCGCGGGTGGAAGAACCAGTAACCTGGAGAACAGACCAGCTTTCTCCAATGGCCCCCTTATCATCGTCATCCGAGGTCTGACGAAGGCTCTTGGTTCGTTGTCTCCCTTCCAGAGAAGAGACGGATGCGATAGACTTGGTAAGATTGTCCGCTGTGAGCAGTTGAAGGATGGAACGTTGGAGGTGGAGTTCGCGGTGGGACAGGAAGCGAAGAGGGCGTTAGCAATCTCTGAGTTCGTGTATAGTATGCGTAAAGATGGTAGGAAAGTTGAAGAGAGCATCCGAGTGAAGATCGAACCACATCAGACTAAAAACTATTCACAAGGAATCGTAAACTGCTACGATCTCAGGGACGTACCGGAGGACGAAATAATTGAAGCGTTGTCGTTGTTTGGCATGACGTGAGCAAGGAAACTGAAGGTTAGACAAGGTGCAAAGCTGATTGCGACGAATAATGTTATCCTGACTTATAATTCAACTGACTTACCATCCGAGATTCGGGTAGGATGCATACGTGTTAAGGTGGAACATTTTCTCCCAAACCCTATGCGATGTTTTAGATGTCAGAAGTATGGACACACGAACCAACACTGTAGAAATTGTCCCGTATGCAGCAAGTGCGCCTCCCCAGAATATGCCAGCGAAAATTGTACCTCCGAAGTGTCGTTATGTGTTAACTGCGGCAGGGAACAGGATCCGCATATATCTTTCGACCGTGCCGGTCTCAGCTACTCAAAAGAAAAGGAAATTATCTCTATCAAACACTAAAAAAGTAACATTTCTGGAAGGTAGAGATTTGTACAGCCAATCTCATCCCATCATGTCTTACGCCTTGAAGGCCAAGAATACCGCACTAAACCCACATCAGGCACATGGAAGCAAAACTGACCAACTGATCGCTCATGTAATTTCACTTCTCCGCTCTCTCGGCGTACCAGTCGCCTCGCCAACGACACCGCAAACTAAGGATGCTGAGGCCTCAGAGGTGGTAAAGGACGTTGCCTCGCCGCCAACAGCACTTGATGTTGCGACGCCACCCACTGCAGAGCGGGACACTGAGGACTGGCACTTGCCCAACGAGGCAAGAAGCCCGCCGATCCCCCAAAAAAACACCTGGAGTGTTTGCCCGCCAGGTCTAGCGATCTCGTAGCGAGCCAGCCCATCCCTGCATCACCCAAACCAACCAAAAACCCTCCACCCCAATCATCTTATCCAGGAAAGGTTGGCGCGGCCTCCAGACGGGTCTCCGTTGTTGCTCCTCCGGCGACCCGGACGCGACCCTCGGTCGAGGTCCGCCCTGAGGCGCCCGATATGGGCGCGTCGGGATGTGCACCACGTACTGGGTCCCGTGAGCCGTCACCGAGCGCAAGGACCGACCATCGGCCTCCCGGGGCCACGCCCCCACCATCTCCAGGTCTTCGAGTGAACACCGTAGGCGCCACCGATACGGGGAAGTTCATGGGTCCGCCTCCAACACCACCCCATGGGACGGTGGCGGGACGCAAGCGAACCTCACCATGGCACCATCACCACCCAGCGAAGCATACCCCAGATTCCGTCCGAGATCGTCGATCTCAACTTCGCTCCACATTTAGAGAGCAATGACCTTGAGTTTTGCAAATTACTTTCCTTTAGACGGTCTCTCGAGAAGGATATGTCCGAGAGTCCTCAAGTCACTTTTTCCCCTCGCATCTAGTCAAGCCTAACCAACCATGACGTCATCTGTTTTACAATGGAGCTGTAGAGGTGTGAGGAGTAACCTGGAGGAACTCCAGGTCACGACCACTGAATACACTCCTGTAGCCGTGTGTCTACAGGAGACGAAGCTTTCAGCCGGAACTCTGTTTGATATAACAGACTACTACGTCTTTCGTAATGACATCCAAATAGTCACCATTGCACAGGTGCCCTGGTGGCTGTCCACCATAATGCTCCTGCATTCACTCTACCATTAACCACGAACACTGTAGAACCCGAGCGACTGCTTACTGGCTCCCTCCACCTGTTTTAATTCTTGGAGACTTTGATGCCCGCCATACGATTTGGGGGTGCGCTGCTAGCAACACACGTGGGCGACTTCTGGAGAGAATTTCACCGACGAATCACTATGCTTTCTTAATTCAGTCGCACACACCCATGTAACACTCCCGTCGGGAAGCACTTCAGCGCTGGACATCAATGTGGCCAGTCCGCAACTGCCGTAGCTCTTCGATTGGTCAGTCGACTCAGACCCCAGAGGTAGTAATCACCTCCCGATATGGCCTTATTTCACACATGGTGCCATACCCGGAACAGGACCACATCGATGGAAGCTCCAAAATGCTGACTGGGTTGAATTCGCAGCTCGATTTCAAGATACTTTTAATACAATTGATAATAGTCATCCTGTGTCTTTAACGGATTTCACATACTACCATTGCAACGTGTCACAGGTAGTATCCCGCGCACCTCGGTGAAGCCACAGCGCGCCCCGGTGCCGTGGTGGACTGAATAATGCAATGTGTCACAGGTAGTATCCCGCGCACCTCGGTCAAGCCACAGCGCGCCCCGGTGCCGTGGAGGACTGAACATTGCCGAGAGGCTATTCGCGCCCATAAACGCGACTTTCGCAAATTTGATCATGATAGCACTATGACTAATTTGATTTCTTTCCAAAAAGACAGGGCGGCCGCACGACGTACGGTGGGAGAAGCCAAGAGGACGTCATGGCGACAATACGTGAGCATGCTAAACCGTTCCACTCCTGCGGGATACGTGTGGTCCCAGATAAAATAAATGTCTGGACGCTCACGTTCAACACCACTTCCGGTTATGCACGTCGGTTGTGCCATAATCGCAGTTTCTCTTGCCGTGACCAACACCCTCGCAAGACCTCTGGCCGATCGAAGCCTGGGCTGCGATCAAAACGTCCGATTTAGGGAGCACAAATATAACTGAGAAGCTTCACATCTCGGTTTTGCTGCCACTGAGAGGCACGCTTACAATAAGCCATTCACAATGGCCGAGCTCACATCGCAACTCACTACTCTACGTTACGTATCTGAGGGACCTGACGGTGACCACAACGAAATGCTCAAACATCTCCCACCAAACGCACTCCAGGCACATCTGTCATACTTCAATTATCTATGGGAGAGTGGTGGGTGTCCGTCTTCCTGGCGAGAAGCTAGTGTCATCCCTGTACTGAAACCTAACAAGTATGGCTCTGACCATGTACACTATCGACCGATCTCTCTAACTTCATGTCTATGCAAGCTTATGGAGTGGATGGTTAATGTGCGACTCACATGGTCTTAGATCAACACGGCTTCTTCACCAATGCTCAGTCTGAATTTAGACAAAACAGGTCCACCGTTGACCACCTTATAACACTTGACACTGCCATTCGCACTAGTTTTAAGGAAAAAGACGTGCAGGGGCAGTGTTTTCGCTATTGAGGGGCCTGTGACACAATCTGGAAGCACGGTATACTTTTGAATCTCTGGAGGTGTGGGGTACGCAGTATTATGGGACGCTTCCTGCATAATTTTCCGAAGGGCCGAACATTCCGCGTCCGTATAGGCAACACAATGTCTGAGCGACTTACGCAGGCTCATGGAGTGCCACAGGGGAGTATTCTTAGTGTCGCCTTGTTCGCTCTGATGATAAACGACATTGGATATCACTTTCTCCGTCTGTAGTATCGGCAGGTCTCTCTTTATCGACGATGTGGCAATTTGCTGTTTGGTCTTACGCTCTTCCTCGATGGAAATACAGCTGCAGCTCGCTGTATCTCGTCTAGAGAAGTGGAGCAGCACAAACGGGTTCCGATTATCTCACCAAAAACCCGATGGGGTACATTTCTGTCACCGCCGCATCTGCCAAGACCCGACAATTCGCATCTACTATCGAGGTCAGATCCTCTTTCAATCATCAGCGAAGTTCTTAGGTGTTCTACTTGACTCTCGACTTACATACAAAAATCACCTGACGACGCTCCGGGACAAATACTGGAAGGCGTTAAACATTATGAAGTGTGTCACCCCCACTACCCATGGTGCAAATATGGCTGTACTTTTACTTTTGTACTTTTACTATGCCAATGTCTCCAACAAACGCATGCTCGATACGGTTAACCATGCTGCCTTGTGTATAGCCACAGGGACATTCCACAACTCTCCAACAGCAAGCCTCCTGGCAGAGGCTGATGAAGCTCCGCTCGCCCTGAGGAGTGATAAACTGGGACTGCGGTATGCCTGCAGGGTGCGACAGTCTCCCACGAATCCAGCATCCACGGCCCTATTTGGAGACCGTACGCTTACGCTGTTGTAGGCGTACAACTGTGGTACACGTTGTAGTGTTCTGCCACCGTTCTGTGTGCAGTTACGTGAGCTAGTGGAAGGGAGCGGTGTCAAGCTGCGCAGCATTCAAAGGATCGTTACGCTGCCAGTTCCCCCATATAAATTGTCGCAGCCGTTAGTGGACATGACACTGTCTGAGACACCTAAGGACGAACTTGTCCCGGAATTGTTTCGGCTGAAAGCTCTAGAACACCTCGACACTTACCACACGTGTACTGTCACTTATACCGACGGGTCGAAAACCGCTGATGGCGTGGGGTGTGCATTTGTGATTGGAGCCACGACTACATCGTTTACGACTAGATCCTGCCTCCTCACGCATCAGTCTGCACGGACGAACTCATGGCAATCACGAAGGCCCTATGCTTCATAAAAGTAGGGAACGACGTAGACCACATCATACTTTCAGATTCCTTAAGTAGCATCCGCGCGATAAAGACGTTTTATCCGCATAGCCCCATCGTGCAGGACGTTTTATGGCGCCTAACTAAGCTCAAACGAATGGGGAAAATGTAACAATCTGTCGGATTCCTAGACACGTCGGAATAGCGGGGAACGAATTGGCAGATCAATAAAAAAACGTGCTGCCCGGAGCCAGTACACTCGGGTGCTGTCACTCCCCGCAGCACACTTCAGCCAGACAATTAGCATGTTTGTCCAGAACAAACGGCAACGATTATGGGACTCAACTGGCCAAAACAAACTGAGAACCATCAAGCGAAGGCTGGGGCGGTGGGTGTCATCCTCAAGAACTTCACGAAAGGAGGAGGTGGTGCTCGCCAGGATGCGGGTGGAACACACCTATGCCACCCACGGCTACCTACTCCGGAATGAAGACAGGCCAATGTGTACCCACTGTTATATCGCACTAACAGTGAGACATGTTCTGGTGTGCCCTCGTTGGGCAGCTCAACGACGACGATACTTTTGAAGCGATGTGTCCACGCTGATCATGATAAATATTTTTGGTGATGGGTCACGTGTGGTTTAGAACGGACGACTGGTACTTTCAGCTTCTCTCACAGGTACGATTTGCTGCCATACATCCAGGGAGGTAAAGATATTGCACTGGTTTGAACATAGTGAGTGCTGCTTAAACGCGAAAGCAAACCTGACTAGGACCTGAAACTTAGGTAGAAAGGAACACCGCTAAGGGCGCTATATGATCAACATGGTCGATGCGCCCCAAAACCAAAATAGCTAACTAACTGATCTGCCGCGTTTTGTGCGTCCCCTGATGTTGCAAGTACGCAGGTACCTGCAATATTTATAAAATTATGGGTTTCTTCCTATTTTGCATCCATTGAAAGCCCGTGTATTCACTCAAGCTTGTTCGAGTAAAGCTTACTAGTCCACATTTGATTTTGAGAGCAAGAATCCAACATGCACACACAAACAAATGAAATCGAAGCCTTTCGGACACCCGTCACGTGCAAAGTGCATCAACACCACACCCATACCAAAGGAATGCATGCAGAGACCTAAATTGATGGCTGTGTCCCAGGTTGGAATGACACTGCGTTTGACCGGTGACTCTTACAGCATTGCTGAAAGTTGCTACGTGGCTCCATGTGGCACCCGGTGCTACCGGATCCCGTGACCCTGCCATGGAATTCCGCAGCGTGCTAACCACAGCGCATGTAATTTACGGTGGTAATCTAATTTGTCAGCCAAAGCCCGCCGAGGGGATGGGAACCGACGTGGCGGTTCCAGTAGCCGGGCCAGCGGAGAATACGGATGCCAGACGCCCAGCGGCCCGATTCTGAGACTTGAATCCATCTGCGTCAGCCGAATGCTGCACGATTCGCCCCACTGGACGGCTTAGGGTCACAAATCGCGCGGACGCAATGTACAATCTGCACGACGAAAGGTCAGGTTGGCCTGTCGGGGTATTTTTACTTCGCAATTTGCACGGCACCAGGCGTGGCCAACATTGTTTCCACCAATCAGAATTGGTGGTCGAGGGCCATGAAAATGCCACCGTTGGAGAGGAATCGAGCGGAGGAAGTCTTACCTGATAGAGTTTGATGATGTTTGGATGACTGAGGCGCTTCATGATATCCACCTCGCGATAAACTTTCTTCAAGTTTTCTGGGCTTAAACTCTTCTTGTCGATTATCTTTATTGCCACCTGAAAAAGGAGAACAGTAGGCGTTGTGGACGAGTCAGGATTTCGCCACGGACGTGACCCTCCAGCTGTCAAGCACAAATGTGGGTGTTGCAAATGGCCTCGGGAACCAAACCCCGCTCAACTCAGCAACAGCAAAACTTTGAATCCGTTCGCACACATTTCCCTCCTGTCTGCCACCATTATTTCAGTTTGAGCCTGGCAACCATGCTACCGGCGAGACGGTCCATTACGTTCCAACACCCGTCCTGTTCGTCGTGAGCCGGCATTGCTGTTGCCGCTGACGTTGACGCTGCTGTTCTTGTCGTAGATTCCGATGCCGTTACTGCCATGTCAGTAATGGGCGACCCTGACTAGGACGTACACATGGCCGGGCCCAGTTCCTAGTCCCGCTTCGGTACACAGCATGGCCCGTCACCGGTCCCAGTGATCCCCACGGCAGGCAGCCACGTGCACCGACGCTGAACACCGGGCGTGACGTCACCACAGTGGAATCTCCACTCCCCCTGCCCTCTCCGCAGGACCATCGACCGGTGACGCAAAGTTACCGACACAAGCATCCCAGACCTGAGCAGCCGTCCCCTGGTCCCCACCGGCATCCCAGCGGGGTGGCGCAATTCTCCTGTCTCCAGTATTCGACCTCTTGGCTATAGATAGTGGCCACGACAGATGGGTGCCGATGTTTGAGCGAAGTCTTCATTACGCTGAACTTGCACATTGGGGTGCAAGAGGATATTCAGTTCGATACACAATGTCGTTCGTTTGCGTCTCGAGTCACCAGCTCTGCATAAAATTAAGTTGTGACAATATCTTGAGGCGGCTCGGCGTTCACCGTCACTCCGGGCGTCGTCCGGTGCGACACACTGGCAGTGGGGCGGCAGGCGGGCGAGAGGGGGAGGGACGACGACGAGGTGGTCGGGTTCAGTCGGGTGTCTCCGGTGGGGTGGGCGAGCCCAGGAAGCACCGTGTGGAGCCGTCTGGTCGCAGTCGCCGACCGGCAACAGTGGGTCGGCGGGCGCCGCCGGCACACGGCCGTCGCCGGCACACACGGCCGCCGCCGGCACACGCCCGCCGGCACACGCCCGCCGGCACACGGCCGCCGCCGGCACACGGCCGCCGCCGGCACACGGCCGCCGGCCGCTGGCGGCCCTCCGCCGTGTCGGCCAATATTGACGACGAATGACGTCAGCCGAGCTCGTGCGTCAGCAGCGGCATCGTGGGTCGGACATCTCGGCTACGGGGCATCGCGCGAGGATGGCACCGCCGGGGCGGCGGCCGGGGCGAGGGCGACGCACGTCACGCGACAGAGCACTGTCCCAGGAGGCACTCGTCAGGGACGGCGGAGGACGAGTAAACGCTCGCCAGAGGAGGCACTCGTCAGGGACGGCGGAGGACGAGTACGACACTCGCCAGAGGAGGCACTCGTCAGGGACGGCGGAGGACGAGTAAACGCTCGCCAGAGGAGGCATTCGTCAGGAACGGCGGAGGACGAGTACGACACTCGCCAGAGGAGGCACTCGTCAGGGACGGCGGAGGACGAGTACGACACTCGCCAGAGGAGGCACTCGTCAGGGACGGCGGAGGACGAGTACGACACTCGCCAGAGGAGGCACTCGTCAGGGACGAGGAGGACGAGGGCAATACTCGCCACGCACCAGGGTGCTTCTCACCGATGGCACTCGTCAGGGACGGAGGAAGACGAGTACGACACTCGCCAGAAGGCGACTGCAAGAATATGTGACGGCCCTGGGTGGTCTGGGAGTGGATCAATACTGGACAGCAGAGATCCGTTTAATTTGTTTTCGCCAAGGGGAGGGATTGCTCCAGAAATATGCACAAAAAGATGTTTTTATTAGCTTAATCGACGTTAGCCCTGCCAAATAAGGTATTTTCCGATTGCTATGGTGGGGTGGGGACTGGAATATGATGGAATTTTATCGCCAGCCAACATGTTATTCGAGGCCCTACCTGACATCGGAAGCATCGGAAGAGGGTTGATCAGAGTACGACATTTCTTCTGTTTCAGTCCGACAGAATTACTGGAGTCTTGGAAGTCACAGCGAGAGTTACCCCTATTTCGGCCATTGTTCTGAGAGCTTGAAGAGTTCACTCAACTACTTTGACAGTAAAGGGATTTCAAACAAAATCAGGATGTAAGACCAGGACCCGAAGGTTCGATGCATGTTATAAACGCAGGGTAAAATGTAGTTAACAATCTAGTATAGCCTACAGGTGATACCATATGCAATTTCTCTATTTTCGGCCATGCTGGGGTGGCTAGATGTCATAATAAGGCAACCTAGAAGCTTGGACAATGACCTAAAAAATACGAATCAATCTGAAATCCTTCTAACAGAACCAGTCCAGCAAGCTATTCGTAACTGATCGACTTCCGAACATGTTAATGTCAGGTCACGTCTTATCATCAGGTCAAGGAAGTTTAAGCTTGAATACATCCGGAACATCACATTTGAAGCATACAACTGTGCTCAAAGAAGATCTGATGTGATGCAAACACCTATTTTTAAACCGTCTATTTTTTTACCTCGCGACCTGACCTCAGGCCACACCGTGACAATACACAAAGTAATAAGCCTATCTTTTCAGTCTTCGCCAAAATGTGCACTGCTTGGGAAGTAATTCCAAAGAAGGGTCCAATCAGGTCAAAGCATTTCAGATTAAAAGAGGTCAGGTCATCTCAGACCAGTCATTTGTCATCCAATGTCATGCCATTGGACTTAGGCAGCGCTGAAACTGAATTCAGATATCACTTGACAGGGGCAACAATACTCTGCATAATATGACATTGTGTATTGTACCATGATATGAGACCTGACCTTATGTTACTAATGTTTCACACATGAATTAACACAGAATGCTTATTGTATGTCCTTCATAATTTTCCGGGTGACTAATTACACCCAAATTGAAGTTTGCACACTGATTACGGTACAAATACGCGCAAATTGACCCGAAGACATGTCAGTAATCTTTACCTTACTTAACATTTCCCGTTCTGAGTTCTTCGAATTGAAAAAAGGATAGCGTGCTCTTAGTTCGGCCCTTATTTATATGTTGCAACTACTATGATTGACAGCACTTACATTTTGGACCACCACTGCCTCTGACACTTTCCAGGTAAACAACCATTCACAATCAAAACTTGAATTTATTTAAAAACAAAACATCCCAAACATATGCATAATACGCAGCTTAAAATTTGGTGTCCCTGAGTGTACTCATTCGGAAGCAATCGCGGTAAATTTTGAGTTTTGAGGGGGTTCCAGGGTCCCCGCTCGGCGAGAGTTGAGGAGTTGCAACATTAACTTCGTGGCGCTGCCGGTATAAATACTGACCTAAAATTGATCTTGGCTCCGTTTTCAAACGTGTTTTTATAGACTTCACCAGTATCTGTTTCTGAGGACAAGTGTATGCATTCCATGAGTTCATACGGTTTGTCGTCACAAATGCTCACTTGTGTTTGTTCTCAGTTTATATTTATATTAGGTTGCACTTCCGAACAAAGAAACTCCAAGAAGAGGTGCATCTTTGTACTTGCAAATGGAAGTACCTTTTAAAGGGCGCCTGTCCCAAGCCGGAATGGCGCCACCTTTCCATGGGGGATGCCCTCAGTTACCCTCCGTCTGTGTCCGTCCCTGGACTATCTCAATACGTACGGTAAGTTCATGCATACACTTTTAAAGCATGTCTCTATTAGTCATTGTGACATTATGAATCAGCATTCAGCATTCCGATACGATACATAAACATGTAGCAGCCTGTTTTTGCATGGTATGCGCGTGAAGGGGCAGTGTACGGGCACACGACCTCCCACAACAAACCATCAGCATTCAAACGGTACACAGTAACAGTAATGATTGCCGGGTTGAACCGCTGCACAAGTTCGTTCACGTTGCGACACTGTAACATATCGTCACGTCCTATAGACCCTAGTCCCTCCAGACTACGACACCGTTGCATATCACATGTCCATAGCCAATACCCATTCCAGACTGAGATACCGTTACATGTCATCACGTTATATGGCTCCTAGCCATTCCAGACTGCGACACCGTTGCATATCAGCACATCCGACGACTCTTATTCACCCTAGACACATCAAGTCATTCGCCTCACTATGACTTACAGTCGCCAGATGCCCCTGCCAAATCCTAGGACTTGATCTGACGTGAAAGATCCAGACATTCGCACCCGCCTACTTGTGTCGAAGAGGGCTATACGCGCGGGGGTCGCCAATGGTTACAGCGGGAGGGGTGGGGGTAGGGTGGAGGGCCGATATGATTTTAGGCCGATTTTTTTCAACGCAAAGACATCGGAGTAATTATTAAGCTTCACAAAGAGTGAGGAGACGTTCCACTCGCCCGCAGTCGCGACTCTCATGACTAATTCAAGTGGAGCTTGATGCTTCCTTATCGGCCACTGAGCTGGGAGACGTTCTATTGATTTCATGTCCACAGCTTCTCGGTCAAAGTAAAATCCATGTGTGGGGAATATTTGACATGGGTATGGCAACCATTGCAGCTGCAAACGGTCTTCTCGGACTTCACACAAGGAGACGGAGGTGCCCCAAGATGCTTGTTGGATTCAGAATATCTGGAGTGCACCATGCGCATGCTGTTGCAGTTGCTTCCAGCAGTGAGTCTAGGAACCCAGCTAACACCCAGCTTTCCCCACCCATAGCTGGAACACTAGCGCCTGCGGCACAATATGATTTTTATCGAAATACACATAATTCCGCGTAAATAGTAACACCAACCTGGATAACTGGCGCAGTGGATATATTTTGTAATTCGCCGGACTTGATGACAACTTCCTACCACGCCCAATTCCAAGCCATTTTTTTGCGAATGGCAGTTGGGACGAGTTAGAACTGGAAAGGTACACTACTATTGGCGACACGCATGCAAAAAATAGAATCATTACATCGGATTCTGAGTCAGATAATTTTGCATACATTACCATCCGACCACGTTATATTTCCTGTTGGCCACCGAATAGATATGCCTATAAGGCATTATTCAGTTGTAACACCTATTCAACATGTGAATTAAGATGAGTGAATGCCCTTAAACTCAAATATCTAACTAAGATGAGTAAATGACGGATCTATGATTTTGTTAAGATGGGGCAGATTTTCAGGTGGCCTTCGGCTTCGGAATCCTCGGACTCGGAAGGACGTCTTCGGCTAGAAAATTCGCTGACCGTGGTTGGGGGCAGTCGGAGGTGGTGGTGGGGTTCGCTCAACCTTCCCACTGGGGGCATTTTCCATTCAGAGGAACGTATTTTCATTCAGAGGATCGCGGTCAAAGTCAGTGAAACAAGGGGCGACTTAATTCAATTATTTTCAGGCAATGCACACGGGCTCCGAGTTAAGCATCAGCAGCAGTAATGCGGCATATGCCACACCTGCTCCATGACATTCTCCACCCATGCTGCTCATTGCGTCTTGTTGTTGCTGTCGATTTACTTTTCTTTGCGCAGAAATTCTTCAGTCTGATGGATGTCAAACTTTCGTTTTACAAATGTGTGTCATCCTGTCTGTGTAAGCTTAATAAGAAACTCGGAATATATGCGTCTACAGTTACCGGAATCACGTCCTCTAAGCTAAGGTCTTTGCCTATAGAAACTCGATGAAGATGGTACTGGAACTATTGATGCTCAGTATGATCCGAGTGACGCCCGTGCATGACTTAAATGCATTAGGATCAAACAGTTCAAATTTGAGGCATGCATATTCCTATGGAATCCAAGGCTCTCCCAATGCTATTCTTTTACCAGTACCTCCTAAATACGGGCCTGCACCGAAGCTGTAAAATTGAGACTGCCACTACTAACACGTTCAGCTGCACTCTGATGGTGTGACGCATCTGAAGACATCTGAAGACAAGTACTTTATAAAGTACTTGATATCGTTTCGTCTCGCGGATTCCCATGACAACGGTCAACAGCAGATTTCAAACAACCACGTCGATTGGCTGTCATTAATGACTGACGGCGGGCAAATGACAGCAACTCTGGCGGGCAGCAGCGATAGAATGTCGTCCGCTCGTTCACATTGACGTTTCCTGGAAGTGTACTTCCAATGTCGCAATACACTTTGCATGTACTTTGACACCGTCCTTAGAGCAAGCTTCAGGTACCCTTGTAGCGAAGTTAGCTCGTGGCGGCAGGATTAGCATCAAGTTAGGCAGCCAAATCATAGCGGTCTATGTTCGAACTTGGCGGCTGACGCCGTACCGCAATACCAGGCGTGGCGCGCCGAGCTGCCAAGACGGCGTCTATGAACAACACCGATGGCCGTACCATACAACCCGGCCACGTGGCGACGGTCGGCCGACCGTCCCTTGCCAATCCGCCGGGTGTGACGGGCTATACGGTACGCCCATGGGTGTTTTGTTTTGTATACTTTTGAGGGGGAATTCCTCCCACACACTGTTGGCTTTGCCACAATTATCTCAACTTTTAGCATGGAACCCTAAGGAATGTGCCCAGAGTTCATGTGGGCCCGCCCATGGTCCTCATATATTGTACCTCATACCTCCTCCCACACACACACATAATACTTTTAAAGCCCCTGGGTACGGCCACCGGCCAGTGAAGCGCGGAAGCCCCCGGAACCCAGGCAGTCCCTGAAGAGTTGTTGGGGAGAGTGGACAGTCACGCTGCCCTGGGGCAGAGAGACACTTGGAGTTTTCGTTCGCAGCCGGGCACGCCAGTCGCGTACCCGGCTGCCCCGTTGCCATTCGAAAATTCAGCAATAGAACGCAGCAATCAGGGGCAGACACAAGGGAGGCATTGGGGGCATGCGCCACCCATATGGAATGTGGCGCTCCTCCGGTCAGGACAGGTGCTCCTCCGAGAAGGGACGGGCGCGTCCATCGAGTTTTTCAGTGAGCGGCGCCACTTGGGGGAAAATGCGCTCCTCCGGTGTGCTCGAGGGCAACTATTTGGAATTTATTTTCCAACTGGAGACGCCTCTCCAGGCAGTGACCCCATGACAATTCCTGGATCAGCCTCTGACAGCAATAACCACTCTTTTCAATCACGTCAACGACAGTTCTGTCGAATCAAGCTATCGTAGTCCAGACAGGATCCCACTAGAATACATCGCAAGCCACAAGAGACTCCGTGGCTGCAGCTGGTACCCGCCTCCAATACGCTCTTGTTTTTTAGGCTCCTCATCTTCCAGGGCTTTCTATTTCTCTCCGAGCCATTCCCACCACTTCTTCGTATTATGACCCTGTAAGATGATGAAGAATCGCTCTTCAATAAAAGCCAAAAATTAAGTGTACGCACATTGGGAAACAAACGTACGTATGAGAAGCACCTGAAAACTGCACGCGAATTTACATATATATATATATATATATATATATATATATATATATATATATATATATATATATATATATATATATATATATATATATATATATATATATATATATATATATATGTATACATATATATGTATGTATATATATATGTATATATATAAATATATAGTGAATACGTTTTGTGGCACGTGCTGTTCGTGAAACATTCCAACATTGCTTCACTTCTTGTTAGTTTCCTCTAATGGGTTGACGATAAAAGATGTTAATTTTTGGCAGGCAAGCGGACAGACGTACGTGAAGCAAATGTACATATGGTAGATGTACGCACGCAAATGTACGTAAGCAAATGTACGCAATCGCAGATGTAGGCATAGCAAGTGCATGCAAGCGCAGATTTTCGTGAGCGCTAACATGCGTATGGCAAACGTACATACTCGTAAATGTACGCAAACAATGTATGCAAAAGCACGTGAACGCAAATGTACGTATGTGCAAATGCACGTAAACGCAAATGTACGTAAGTGTAAATGTACGCAAGCGCAAATGTACGTAAACGCAGTAGTACGCAAACGGAAAAGTACGTAGGTCAAAAGTACGTATGCGCAAATGTTTACGTAAGCTCGAATGTACGTAAATGCGTACGTAAGCGTACGTAAGCGTACGTAAGCTCAAAAGTACCTAACGGCAAATGCATTTAAGTGCAATGGTGCGTTTAGGCGCAAATTTACGAATGCGACAATGCACATAGCGAAAAGTACGTAGGCGCAACCGTTTCTAAGCGCAAATGTAGGTATTTAAACGCAAAAGTACAGACTCGCAAATATACATGAGCGATAAATTACTTATCCACGAATGTAACCGCAACTGTGCGTGGCTGCAAATCCACGTACCTGCAAATACACGTTGCCGCAAGTTTAGGTGAACGTAAAAGTACAGAAGCACAATTGCACCCCCACTGAAGTGTGCAATTATCGGACAGATGGATGTGCGGACAAATGTACGCAACTCATCCAAAGGTTGCTTACGCAATTTACCACTGCTTTTCTTTGCATTACCTATATATTTGGGCGCATTTACCAAAAGTACAACTACGAAATGTATCTTCGTGTTCATGCATATTTGTGTTTACGTACATACGTACAGTTGTGTTTACGTATGTATATGTGCATTAGTACGCATGTACATATTTCATGCGTACTTATGCGCGTATGCTTTCGTTTGCCTGCGCACATTTGCTCACATACATTTGCTTATGCACATTTTCTTACGTCTATTTGCTTACGTTCATGTGCTATACGTACATTTATCCTCACGTACATTTGTTCTAGATATCTTTTACAATATAAGTCATCGACGCAAGTCATGTACCTGAATAATACACGTTTAGCCATTGATTGAATCTATTGATTCAGTGAAATCAGGCGTGGGGCGGGGCGGGGCGGGGAGGAGGCGGAGTCACAGGCCACTGCACGTTTTTCCATACGAAGAAGCCATCGCGACACGCAGGAGATGAGGGCAGCTTGGAAGCAAGGACACAGGTGACGGTGGCATATTATCAAATAAATAAATTGCTGTACGGGGTGCATTCATTGATATGCATGCATGCTGTCAAGTCGGAGCATATTGACTTCTGGACATGACCGGGGGAGGGCACGGCGTGACGGCAATGCACGACCCGAAAATTGATTGGGAGGAGGCTATTCCACAAGGCTCCATGTTCGAAGCCGAAATAATGGGTGCGGGGCAAGGACCTCATAAAGAATATAAACCGATACCAATCTCGCCAAGCACTCAGGTGACAGCCCCATGCCATCCCACCCAAGATCCTCAAGATAATGAGGGCTGTGTGAACCTGAAGAACGTAATACTTCCACCAATGTAACAAAATGAGCCGCCTCGATAGCCTTTTTTCAAAATAAACTTGATCCGAATTCTTGCTAGGGTGGCTCCATGAAACAGGATTATATTGCTAAGTAGAGCTTGTTGCATGAACCCTCGCCTCACGGCCCGATCCATGAATTCCAGTTCAAAGGCAGAATTTAGACCGAAAGTCTAACGTGCCGTCAATGCACCGACAAGGCCGCCCGGTAGCTCGTCCCCGGCCATATCGAGCTAGCTGCCAACTGACCCTCCCAGTCGGGAGCTAAATGCGAGCGCGTGAAGCGACTCGAACCCTGTGTTGCCAGGCCAGGGGAGACCAGCGCCGGCCAGCGCTCTAACCAACTGAGCTCAGTTGGTGAGAGCGACAGCCTTCATTGGTCTACCCTGCCCTGGCAAGACAGGGCTAGAGTCACTTCACCAGCTCGCACGTCACACAAGACGTTAAGCTCTCAGCCAGAATTCTGCAGATGAACTGGAATTAATGGCTCGGATGATGGGGTCAGGGCCCACGCAACAAGCTCTGCTTATCAATAGCCCACAAGCCCACCCCGGCAAAATTCGTGCTAAACCTGTTAACATAAAAAAGTAAAAGTAGGTATGCATAGCAACACTATGGGGTTAGCGTGTATCTTAAAGCGGACAATTGAGAGGTGTACAACGAAATCCCCATCGGGCCACAAGGATGCAACGCCGGATGAAGATCTCGACCACATACAAATTAATTCCTTCGGCGGTGGGGGAGGGATACGGCTGTGGGCACTGAAACTTTCACAAGCACAGCGGAACCGGATATAGGTTATGTAGGTGAACGTCACTCGGAGAACGTCCACCTCATAGATCGTCGGCTGGTCCGCTGTTGTTCAGTCCACCTCATAGATCGTCGCTTGGTCCGCTTTTGTTCAGTCCACCTCTCGTCGGCTGGTCCGCTGTTTTTAAGTCCACCTCCTAGATTGCTGCCTGGTCCGCTGTTGTTCAGTCCACCTCATAGATCGTTGGCTGGTCAGCTGTTGTTCAGTCCACCTCATAGATCTTCCCCTGGTCCGCTGTTGTTCAGTCCACCTCCTAGATCGTCGACTGGTCCGCTGTTGTTCAGTCCACGACATAGATCGTCGCCTGGTCCGCTGTTGTTCAGTCCACCTCCTAGATCGTCGGCTGGTCCGCTGTTGTTCAGTCCACCTCTTAGATCGTCGGCTGTTCCGCTGTTGTTCAGTACCGATGTTCTGCTAAGCGCTGCTTGAAGCGGAATGTTCTGCGATCGAGCATATGGCCCACCGTTCGGTGATGCCAATCATAGTTCATATGAGCAGTGAGCACCCGTAAAACTTACTCAACCTGCAATACCTCTTTGGGAAGACGTGGTATTCCATGCACCGTCCCCGTTATATACACGCAGGAGCGGAACGTCAGCAAACTTATCAGGGAGTTGGTCATCCATGGAGTAAATTTGAGGACTCAAATTGGTTTTCGGTGGCCTCCTCCTCATCGTCCCATGTTAAAGAATGAAGTTATTGATAACACGGCAGCTCTGGGACCCCGCTCAGAGGCATATCTAGTTACACACCTGTCTACATGCAATGGGTGCGAATATCTCATCAGAATGACTCAAATATCATGAAGATAATTAAGACCGAAATGAAGAGGACCGAGCTTGTGTGGGCCTAATCCTACGCGGGAGATGAATTCGCGAAGTTCGGATTGAACATATTTTTAGTTTTCCGGCTAATTCGCTGGCGTTGACGCGGTGGCCGTCGCCGCTGCCCGTCGCCGCTGCCGGCACGCGCTCGATGGTGGCGAGATAACGAGCTGGCTCGATGGCCCGCCCTCCGCCTCTGACGTCACGTCAACGCTTGACGTCATACGCTCATAGTCACGACGGGCCACTGCCTGAGGTCACCCGACCGCCCTGCCAACAGAGGCGACCATGTCGCGTGGCAGCATACGGAGCGGTAGGGTTAGGGTCCCGTCGCACCGACATACGGAGCGGTAGGGTGCCGCCGCACCGGCATACGGAGCGGTAGAGTGCCGCCGCACTGCCATACACCCATACACACATACACACACACACACACACACATACACACACGCACGCACGCACGCACGCACGCACGCACGCACGCACACGCACGCACGCACACGCGCGCGCGCGCGCGCGTGTGTGTGTGTGTGTGTCTGTGTGTGTGTGCGTCAGTAGGTTCGGTGGTTTATGCAACAAAATAACTTGAATCCAAAAATGGAATCTATGAAGCATGACATTTTCCAGTAACAACGCTACTATCCTAACGCGGAGCGTAAGAGCAATGGCGACATAGGATGGCCAGAACATTTTTGTACCCTAGGGCTACCGGCTAAGACCACTAAAAGTGAGTGCACCACAAGTATCCGGCCTCCACACTCTTACGCACATGCACCAGTGGACCGCCTCGGTCTTTGCGATGCCAGACGGAACAAGAGGGGCGGCCGCCGCGCGCGAGCTGCCCGGAAGAGCACAGCGTCCTCACGAAAAGGCACGACACGGCGCTCCTGTATAGTTCGGCCGGTAATCCGATGCATGACATGCCACCACCATTTTCCGTGCCACGAACACGGTCGCAGCCCGGCCTAAATCGGTGACGGGCGCCTGAGCATGATGTCACCGCGGCCCGTGCAGGCCGCCGGCGCCCTGGCAACGGTGTGACGTCGGTGTGACGTCGGTGTAACGTCTGTGTGACGTTTGTGTGACGTCTGTGTGACGTCTGTGTGACGTCTGTCGACGGTCGCTATCGCACACCTCGCTTCGCCGGCGGACGCTTGCCGCAGTGACGCGTGCGCCGGCCTTGGCGGCCGGACTGATCCGGCAGTTACGCGCAGACGACACGACATGGACTGATTCTGATACACGCACATCGCCAAAGGTGTGCCAAGTTTCAACTTAGAGCGATTGCATACGATTAGTTCACACTGTGCCCTGTCATTTATCGACAAATTTGCACACTTGATGTTATTGATAGCAGAACGCTGCTTTAATGAAGTATCGCTGCCTATTTTGTTCGTAGCGCACTTACAAGCGCTCGGCATTGGAAAATAGCATTGAATAATTAATGCAATGCTATTAATTTCATCCAGCCTTGAACATGCCCATGCATGGCCATGTATAATGAATGTGGCATTTTTGTGCAATTATCACTGGCGCAGTTGGCATACTTGGTGTGCAAACAAGTTTGTTTCCATTCAATGGGATACTTCACATTGGGACTGCAACATCAAAGTCAAAGGCTAACACGTGCACGGCGAAAGAAAGTGGTGGATTTTCCCTGGGAAGGCTTTGATCTAGAACCACTGGAGTCAAGGCTGTTGATTATTGGAATTGATTCTGGACCATTTTCCGCGTGTCGTCACGCTCTGTCTCAATCCTTGCCAGCCGACATAGCCACACATGATGGACCCGTCTCAGGGTGATGGAAGCTGACCTCAGCGCGCGCAGTGTTGCGAACGTGACGCTTCAGGTCGAACTCTGTCGTCACGCGTCGCATACATACAGAACGCTCTTCGACAGGGGTTCCGTCTGAAGCATTCCTGGGCTGAAATAGGCGCATTATTTAATAATGGAGAGCCCTTAATGAAAAGACACGTTTGAAGGGAGAGGAGGGGGACAGGGATTTTTCTCAACCACCCCATGGGCTGCACAGATGCCCGTCATCTGCACATAGGTGTAGGTTATTGAATATTATTGGGAGGGCATAATATATGAAGGCAATGAGCGTACCTGATGGACCGAAGGGAGCATACTACATGTGTATCCACCCTGTCAGAAGTATAAATTACCGGAAGACCAAAGCCACCATTAAGGTGGGGAGGTGACATAAAAGCACACAAAGCTACACCTCTGCGACGGCATCGCTCACTCAAGAACGAAGCGCATGCATCGAACGTCAGCCTGTAGGCGGGCTGGTGGCAGGGTGAGGCGAACATCGCGTCAGCCGCAGCCAGTCAGGTCACTCTCACCCGTGCCACCAGCCTCAAGCAGCTGCAGCTGGCACGCGCCGACTGGCTGCCGGCGGCGGTCGGCCGGCCGGTGAGCTCGTGGAAACGAACCGAGCACCCACCCCGCCAGCACTGGGTAACCGGGGCGGCACGCCCTGGCACACGCAGGTGCTGACGTCAACGGTCGAGGCATAGCGTCATGCAGTTCCGACAGAGCGTCCGAAGACGATGCTAGGTACGCACCGGGTCATAGAGTTATGCATTCCGCCCACTCCCTTCCGTCATTGAACATTTGGCACTGGCGCATGTGTGACGCAGCGCGCCAGTTGAGAGCTGAAACTCCGGCGCCCGAACAGCCGCCACGTGGCCCAGTCACCCCTGCAAGAGCGGGACAATGTCGGACCGAACGTAACGCCCAGAACAGAGCTGCCAGTGGGTCCAACACGGCGGACAGGTGCTTCAAAACGGCAGTCAGGCGGTTCGAAACGGCCGCGGTACCGCCACCAACACAGCCGCCCGACAGCTGCACCAGCTGCGGACAGCCGCACGGACTGGCAACCGATGCCAGATCGCGACGGAGCGAACCCAGTGGGGAGTGGCCTCGCCGGGAGCGGGCACGGCGGGGAGCGAAGCTGCTGGATAGGGAGCGGGCATGCCGAGGGGGCGAGATGGGGAGCGGTCCTACTGGAGGAGAATGCCGGATGGGGAGCAGGCATACCGAGGGGTGTTAGATATGAAGCGGGCCCACTGGGGAGGACTCGATGGGGAGCGGGCTTGCTGGGGATGGCCCGACGGGAAGCGGGACAGCTGGGGAAAGGCGGTCTGGTGGGTAGTCAGGTTAGTTCGTCCAACTTAGCCTGGGCCGTCGTCATGTCCGCGTGGAACTTCAGATTTTCTTCCTGTTTGTGGGGGGGGGGGATTGCAAGCAATGGGAAAGTGAATGGCGAAGCAATATTAGATGGACGGGGCCAAAACGTACCACCTAAAAACATGAAAATATGGGGTCTGAGGTCGACATAGAGATGCTGAAGCGAACTCGTCAAAGGGGTGCTGGCTACCCCAGATAGATGTACACTAAACGTACGTCACCACACATTTGAGTACCCACCATCCAAGGCGAGATGAAACATACAAATTACTGACCGCATAAAAGCGAAAATCCAACAGCCGTCATTAGAATTCACTTCTTCCACAATTGCTCACTTGTGGGCCAACGCACCAAGCACGGAAAAATAGTTTGAAACACGGGGCGCGGTGGCATGCAACGTGCTGTAGGCGCCTTCTCACCCTTTAGAACGACAAAAAAAAACGAGACAAAAAATTGAACCGGGTGAATCACTTGCCCTGGATGCGCGCCCGTGAACGGGCGTAGCACATGCATAGCTTGCTTGCACGCTCCAGATAATAGTTGTCATCAAGACTGCCTGCGCCGTGCGCCGTGCCTTGGCCTTGAGACGCACCAGTCGCCTACCTCTCACCCTAACAAAACGGACGGGCATCCCTGGGAATCGAACAAGGCACCTCCGGCTTCCCAGCCGCTCGGCCTGAGGGCAGGCGCGCCGTGCCGCGTGATTCACGGCGGCGGCCAGTTACCGGGCGGGCGGGCGGCACGCGCCGGCGTCGCGTGTCGAGCGGACGAGGCACCGTCTGCCGTCATCTGCCAATCACACCTCCGGCTCGGCCACAGGTCAACAGCACGGCGTGACGTCATTGTCACGGTCTGACGTCACCGGCACGGTCTGACGTCATCGGCACGGTCTGACGTCATCGGCACGGTCTGACGTCATCGGCACGGTGTGGCGTCACCGGCGCGCAGAGCTCTGCTGTTTGCGTGGCCACCGTGTGGGCACCGCTGGCCGCCCGCGCTCGGCTACGCCCACCACCGCGGAGGCGGTCGGCGCAGCTCCGAGTGCCGGCCGGTGGCAGTCGGTCCGCGCAGACGCTCCGTACATAGCTAATAACAGAGCGTTGCGCTGTCTCGTCTGCGGTGAACTGTGGGCGGACGCATTACGAGCCAACGTATGGTACAACAGTTCATCTGGGGAGCCCGCCTCTGTCCGACCGTTTTGCCTTTTGAAACGGTAAAAACTTTTCCCATTCTAGGTTGTTCACTCGGAGTTCGATGTGCTCTTTTAATGTAAAGTTACATAAATTATTTTCCAATATTATTCAAGAAAGGCCATGTTCCCTTGTTCGAATGCAGAATTTCGAGGCGATATTCATCCTCGTTACTAACCTACAACGGTGTTTCAGGTTGCAACACAACATTTAAATTCTTATTTTCTCACTGAGAACCAAATCTGCCTTTCATTTCAATATTAAAAAATGTGCATCACTACATCTCCCCTAAAGTGCCTACTGTCGATCCGTGCTCAAAGAAAGAGGTTTGCAGAGGCATTCCCTCGTGCGGGCAGCTTATCCATACACTCCACACCGCAGCCGACGCTTGCCTCCGTCTGGGGTAGCAATTATGTGAAATGTTTCACTAGCAGGGTGGGAATTAAGGCACTACTTAAGAGATTTCACCTCTAACAACATTTTTGCACTCCGGGTTCATACTGGATAGGATTGGGCCTCACATGTACACCGACACAAATGTGGGAACAAAGATGTCAATAAAAACAAACACAGAACGACACCCACATACACCCTGGTTACTTACGGTTACTACTAAAACTAACCACTTTTCGTACCAGTCCACGCTTCCTTCAACCTCAACTACCACCGGAATTGCAGACGACAACGCGCCAACAACGCGTGCAAAACAACTCGCATGCGCACTAAGTATAATATTATCAGGCTCCGGAGCCGCGCCTCTGAAAACCCACGGAGGCCGCCGATCAGAATTTGCTTCTTTAGCATTTTCTGTTCTGAAAACTCTCTGTCAGCCAATCGGTGCAAGGTATTTTGTATATGATGTCACAACCATTAGCAAATTTGAACACATGTTTAACAGTGTCATACTGCAAGCACTAGACCTTGACTGATCATTTGCTTTGTGCACCGCTATCTCATCCGACTGTGCCGTGAGCGGTAGTGGTTGGTGATGGGCTCGTATTACGTAGGGAATTGGCTGCGTTGGTAGGTAAGTATGCGCTCGGAGCTGAGGGTGAAGTGTGAATTATTTGTGTTTGTTTTTCATAACGCTAGCCTTGTACTGAGACCAACAGTGAAAGGAAAGCGCATTACTTCTGTGAGTTACGAGATACGAAACTGAGCCGATTACCACGAGTCTCTGCCTCAGGGTGCCATCCATTGTTCACTTTTGCTATGATTTGATGTGACAAAAAATGGCAATGTATGCTACTCATGCATATTACGTAGGTACTGACTTTTCCGCTCGGTTGCCGTTAAACAGATTCCATGCATAAAAAAAATATGTCCATGAAAATGTACTCCGGAAGAAGTCTGTTTGCACTCCAATTCCCAACCCGGAAAGTAAGTTTCTCACTCTGTTCATTAGCATCCTGATATCTCGAATCAAGCTGTTTATTGATGACCACAGTGATGCATTTTGGTGAACGTGTCACACCGAAATCACTTCAGCACTACATGAGGCGAGCCGCTGCATAAACATTGCCGGCAATGTGAGTGCGACTGGTAGGCATCGAGATTCCACCGCACTGCGCCTCTGACACTTGCCCTGGTTCATCCAGAGGCTAGACAGGCGCCCTATGCTGGTGCATAAAACCCAGGGCTGTGTGTTCGACCTACTTTCCAGAGTGCTTCTTCCATGTCCTTGACCTGGGCCCGGAACATTCAGCTGTACATTCGACCTTGGGTTTGGCTCGCCGACTTTTGGGCGGGCTCCACTCGATCCAGCAACGACAAACTCAGCAGAGCACATCCAATGCCCATGACGTGGCGCGTACAATACAACACATCCAGCGGGTGGGATGCTTATGTGGGTGTAGCACTCAATCACCGAAGCGGGAAACGAGAAGTTCGAAAAGCGTCCCGATTAGAGGTGCAACTTTTTCCACAAAACCGGTGAGGGACACTGCACAGGGACAGCTCACGTTCTGGCACGGCACGGCACTTGGCACTGTAAGCCGCTGGATGATGGCACACAGAAAGGCACGGCGAATGAAAATGGACCATTTTAAGAAGGCTCGAAAAGTCTGCATTCATGAAGAAAACACAATTGCAACGACGCAAAACATTCCACATCGTGGCTAAGTCAGCACCATGTATACACCTTTACATAGATGTTTTCCATTTGCCATCTTCGAGTCTTGGGCTCAAAGTTAAGACATTTTAGACATGCACTGCAATTGTGCAATTGTGCAATAGGGATGGGCTGACACTGGGATGGCAGCAGTTAACAATTATTCGTGAAATAGCGTGTAATATACTACTTTCTGAACACCCAATCGACATCCTTCTCCAAGAAGTATCGATGTCGGTGTTTTTATGCATATTTGTGAAGCCTTGATGCCTCCTTTCTAACAGTATCTTGTTTATATGTGGCATGATCATGCTGTCGATAAGGGATGTTGATGCGTGAACATTTCGCAACGCAATTTCAGGTAAAGTGACTACCTATGATGTGATGTGGCATACAGATATCAGTTTATTAAATAGGGTTGTTCTTGCTATCACGAATATAGCTCTTCTTGAATTATAAAACTTAGTACAAATGATAAAGGTACAGTCATATGTATGGCATTGCCACAAGTTCGAGTCTGAAAGACATTACAAGCATTTGAAATGAGTAATTCCATGACAAGTTTCAACGACATGCTGTGCTAATACCAACATCTCACACCTCACGAAAAGGCCAATATTTCAACACTGCACGGCAGTGGCACGGCAACGTCTGACACGGAACAGCATTCAGCACACATGCCCTTTGATTGGTTGTCGTGCCGTCGAAGTACGTCCCATGTCAAAAAATGGAACTCCAGTCCCGACACAAGACAACCTAATCTTCAGACTGACCATCGCATCTGGACATGTTTCGAGGAACGGCGGCCCCAGCCTGGCCGGCCCTACACAGACGTCAGCTCTTGTGACCGATCCACATAGTGCACGGCACATAGCGCAGCATCACACTCCACGGCAAGCTGCTTCGGCAACTGAATGGCTCGCGGCTGGCGGCCAATCAGATCTAGAGTGGCAGGAATGTTGTTGTTTTTTAAAACCCAGACGGACCGACTGATTCCCCTGAGTCAAGCGTGTTGCCACTGGCACTAGCCGTACCCACTCGGCACCACCGACCGCAGGACGACCACAGTAACAGAACAGCACTGACCAGTGACCAAGCAGCATTGTGCAAGTTCGCCACTGGTTTGAGTAGCTTGGAAAGCTTGATGTTAAACAAGGTTAAGGTTGCACCGCATCAGTGTTTTCAGAGGCATCAGAACCAGGTTAGGCTGGTGCCGCATCAGGGTTGGTGACAACATAACACAGTGCACATTCCCAAGGGCACGTAGCACGCCACACGAGTTCAACGATGAGTAAATATTTGTTTGGGACAGATAATCGACCAACGGTGGATTTAGAACGCCGGCGTACTCCTCTGTGCATCACGAAGGGAAGGCTTTGAAAAGGGTGACTGTTTATCACTTACCTTGCAAGTTACAGTGCCAATCACAATGACTGACACCAAATACACATTGAAAATGGAGGAACAAGAAGGCCACGTAATTGCGGTGTGATCCTCAATGCTAACCTAGTTTCCAGAGGGGGGGGGGGGCAATTCATTGAGTTATCGGGTGCACTCTAGCAACAAATACAGCATGGTCACACCAGGAAAAACTATGCCACCATTACGCAAGCGCATGGCAGTTGGTACAACTACAGGCGTATGGCAGTTGGTACAACTACAGGCGTATGGCAGTTGGTACAACTACAGGCGTTTCAGGAACCAATGCCGTATGGTCAAGCTAGCCGCTCGCTTTGTATGCGTAAGCGCTGTATGCATTGCAAATTCAGAACATTATCGATGCGGGTATGCGAGTAGGCATTGTCAGACTGCGAAAGGCACCCATCTGCGTATGCATTGATTCGACTGAAAATAGCACCCGCCCAGGTCGCTCGGGCGCACCCCACTCTCTCCCGCGCCCAACGTTTTTTCAGCCGATCAAGCTCCTGAGAGTAGGAAAGGCATCGCCGTTTGCAAAACGACAGACGGCACACCTGCAGACAAATGCCTCCCCTTCCGATCAAGATTCCTATATCCGCCCCTGTTGCGTGGTGTAGCGTACACTGCGAGTGCAGCTTAACCGCCAATTGCCTTCCGGTACGACTGGTCCAATCACTTGCGGCAACGTCCTCGAAATGACCCCCGTGTCTCGACATCCGGAGCTGGTGACAGGGGGCAGCTGAAAGTACGGGGGGGGGGTCGGACGCGTCACGTCACCGCTCCATAGCCGCCAGCGAGGCGGGGACGTCTCCGGTGGCCGTCACTGACGTGCCAGATGTGCCGGGTTGTGCGCGCCGCTGCCCGGCCGGGGGTCCAGCCCGCCACAGGCCCGGTCGAGCCCTCACCACGCGACAACCGACCATTTGCGGCAGGTGGTCGGTCAACCGGTGACGATATGCAGGTTGGGGACCCGAGCCGTGTGTATCGACCCGACTGGCGCAATCAGCACGGCCATCGTCATCAGAACGCAGATCCGGCAAACCCCAGCTGACGCAGGCTGGTGCAGTCTCGATTTAGCCAAGCAAATTTAATCAAAAATATTCAAATGCATCCACTTCAGGAGGGGCTCCAGAAATTGTCATGACAGGCACATGTCCGGAGGGGGCCATTGCAAAAGTACTTGAACTGGCGCTTTTGTCTTCTGAGGGGCATCTCTGGCTGACAAGTTTTGGAGGATGGGTACAATCGGGTCTTCCTAGAGAGGCACTTTTCCTGCTTAGGGAGCGCCTTGCATCTCTATATCACTGCCTCTTTATCTCTTTATCTCTCTCTCTCTCTATCTCTCTCTCTCTCTCTTTATCTCTCTCTTTTTCTCTATCTCTCTCTCTCTATCTACCTGTCTCTCACTGTGTATCTACCTCACTCCCTATATCTCTCTCCCTCTCTCACTCTCTCTCCCTCTTTCTCTTTTCCCCCTCTCACCCTCTCCTGTAGCACAAGTTAAATGAAATTGGACGCAGAGCCAGAGTTTTTACCTGCACCTCTCATAATAGTTTCCCTCCATCCTGAACCAATAAATACGGCCAGCCAGCTATAACAAATGTACAGCGTGAGCGTATGTCTTCCCTTCACGAAGGAAGGCTAACAATTGTTTTCCTCCTCAGCCGGCTTGTCAGAACGAGCCGATACATGTGAATATTTCTGGGGTCTGAAGACAAGTGCAGCAGATCAGAGCCTACACATGACGGTGGATTCCCAAACGGCATTTGTTCACCTTTTTGCAAGCATCCAGCCCTCAATGAAGACACTTCGGTGTTCCGAATCTTCTAGTTGAGACCAAATATGTACGAATAAGTTTAAATTTGCCGTATTAATCAATTAAAAAAGGGTGTTGAAAGGCCGTCAACAAAATGAAGTTTTTCGACTTTTTTCCGCCTTTGAAGTATGCATTTTTCCTCCGACACCTGAATTTCAGCTACGTTGGGAATGTGGAAATACGATCTAAGTTGGGAATATGATCTAACTGGGGTTATGTAGTGTGTTAGAAATAAAGCGGAATTTTAACGTGCCTTTCGCAGCTTTTTATTGGAGAGCTCCAATATAGGGATCATCTATATCCATCACATCTATGATGTTCCATTGGAGGACACCGGACATAGGGATGTCCTATATTGATCGCACCATTTTATGAATACTACAAAGGATAAATACATGAAACATTTATCGCACCTGCGACGTTTCATTTAGAAAGCTCAAGACATCGGACGACCTACATTGATCGCACCTACAGCGTTTCATTTGAAGAATATCAGCAGGGGCAAAGTGCGGCGAATTCTGGAACTAGCTGCTCAGAACGCTCGAGGTGAGCTGAGGATATACCGAGCGATGAGCAATCGGCTCTCAGAGACGACCTGTCGGTGCCCGAACAGCCGGCTAGATTGGAAGTTCAGTGGTACGGCCTCCCGCTGGCGGCAGCTGGCGGCGACAGATGCCGCAGGCCACAGGCCGCAGGCCCTGGCCATTCGCGAGTGGCATTCTCCACTGAAGCGGACTTAGCGGTGGTGGGTGGTGGGAGCTGGAACAGCACCGCCCGCTGGAGCAGTGTTACCCAGGGATGTCAGATAGCCATGCGGTCGTGGTTGGATATTGCAGGTGGGAGAGCTCGGGCTCTTGCTTGAAGCAAGGACGTAGTGCCTTTGGCATACCCTAGACATTCTGAACCCAAAATACAGTGTGGGCCACCGCAGCTTGGGAGATAGCCCCACCGATGTTTGCAATACTGTAGCAGCCATAGTGAAGAGCGGTGAATCCACAGTTTTGCAGAAGTACAGGGATTAAGGAGAGCAGGACACGGGCCGGAGCGCAGACGTGGCTGCATGACTCCAGGGTGTCTCTTCGCTACTGATCAACGCTAGAACATGGCACATATATGTAGGACTCGAGCCATTGTGATTTTCGTCCTGGACAATGAAGCCTATGGGAGTCACCTACACAGTACTTGTGGTTATTGAAACTCCTTCCGCCCTTCCCCAACAAATCTTACAGGCTTCTGAGGCGCCTCCTCAGGTCTCGCCAATTGAGGTGTGCGCGAGCGTGCGTGCGTGCTTAACGAAGTGTGCAATACCCAACAAAACACGAAGGCTATCGTGACTGACTGGAGATAATCGAACTCGTGCTCCCTCGGGGACGGCTGATGGACAGAATCCAACATGTGCTCCCTGGGGAACGGCTGATTGAGAGAATAAGCATGTGCTCCCTCCAGAACGGCTGATGGACAGAATAAGCATGTGCTCCCTCTTGAACGACTGATTGAGATAATTGAGCATGTGCTCCCTCGGAAACGGCTGATCGTTTTCACAGAGATGATTCATTATTATTTCATCGACCAGAAGGGTCACAGAGGCAATGCTGTCTGCAAAATCATGTACTCCAAAATTATATCACTGCGCAAGACACTGCGGTGTGGTCCCGGACGACGAGCTTATGCTCGCTGGAGACGACCTGCAGACTAGGCAGTGGCTGCCGTGGCTGCCGAGGCTGCCGGAGACGAGCCGGACACTGCGTGACTGTGGCGGCGACTCCTCCGAGCTTCGCTGAAGACGCGGTCAGTTCAGACGTGACCCCTGCAAGGGCCCCGGGAAGTGGTGGTGAGCTCGCGGGCCGCCTCTCACGCCCAGCGTCGGCTATCTGCCGACTACCGAAACGCGAATTTTCCCACTGTCGGTCCCCTGCGGGCGAGAAAGAAACAGAAAAGATGCAAAATAGCAGGTGGTGCAATCTGGGTGTTGCACGTACACATAAAAGCTGAACCAGCGCAGTGCTAGATCTGGAGAAACGTTAGAGGGGATCAGTTTCCTTGCGCTTTAAAAGCACATTGCATGTTCATAAAGGAAATGGCAGCGACTCACATGCACAGACAAACAAAACTTCGCAAACTGAAACAAACTCTAGAATCGCAAGTCCAAAGACTTGCGAGGTGAGATCCTGGGAAGTGGAATAAACTCAGGGAGACACATGCATTTGGGTTCCCTAATTGCGTTTGGGGGCTCACGAATATTCTCAGATATTGTGGATCAGCTACAAGAGCGCTTTTGCGCATAATGACCATCACAACACTTTAAATGCGCAATAGTGGTAGCCATGGAAGGATTGAAGATAATTCAGAGTCATACCCACCGTATTCATTTTGTTCAATGGCCCGTGACCGAACAAAAGTACACCGCTGCACCTTTGCACAGATGGGCACGACACAAAATTTTTAGCATTGCCATGTGAAATTTGGCCGGTAAGCTTCACACTGACTGTGCGTCAAAGCTAGCGGGTTGGCTGCCAAATCGGCACGATCATCGGCGGTGGGCGGCCGTCCTGCCGAGTGTCAGTGGTGGGCGGCCGTCCTGCCGAGTGTCAGTGGTGGGCGGCCGTCCTGCCGAGTGTCAGTGGTGGGCGGCCGTCCCGCCGAGTGTCAGTGGTGGGCGGCCGTCCTGCCGAGTGTCAGTGGTGGGCGGCCGCCCCGCTGAGTGTCAGTGGTGGGCGGCCGTCCTGCCGAGTGTCAGTGGTGGGCGGCCGTCCCACCGAGTGTCAGTGGTGGGCGGCCGCCCCGCTGAGTGTCAGTGGTGGGCGGCCGTCCTGCCGAGTGTCAGTGGTGGGCGGCCGTCCCACCGAGTGTCAGTGGTGGGCGGCCGTCCTGCCGAGTGACAGTGGTGGGCGGCCGTCCTGCCGAGTGTCAGTGGTGGGCGGCCGTCCGCCGAGGTCGTGGTGGGCGGCCGTCCCACCGAGTGTCAGTGGTGCGCGGCCGTCCCACCGAGTGTCAGTGGTGGGCGGCCGCCCCGCCGAGTGTCAGTGGTGGGCGGCCGTCCTGCCGAGTGTCAGTGGTGGGCGGCCGTCCCGCCGAGTGTCAGTGGTGGGCGGCCGTCCGCCGAGTGACAGTGGTGGGCGGCCGTCCTGCCGAGTGTCAGTGGTGGGCGGCCGTCCCGCCGAGTGTCAGTGGTGGGCGGCCGTCCTGCCGAGTGTCAGTGGTGGGCGGCCGTCCTGCCGAGTGTCAGTGGTGGGCGGCCGTCCTGCCGAGTGTCAGTGGTGGGCGGCCGTCCTGCCGAGTGTCAGTGGTGGGCGGCCGTCCCACCGAGTGTCAGTGGTGGGCGGCCGTCCCGCCGAGTGTCAGTGGTGGGCGGCCGTCCCACCGAGTGTCAGTGGTGGGCGGCCGTCCCGCCGAGTGTCAGTGGTGGGCGGCCGTCCTGCCGAGTGTCAGTGGTGGGCGGCCGTCCTGCCGAGTGTCAGTGGTGGGCGGCCGTCCTGCCGAGTGTCAGTGGTGGGCGGCCGTCCTGCCGAGTGTCAGTGGTGGGCGGCCGTCCCACCGAGTGTCAGTGGTGGGCGGCCGTCCCGCCGAGTGTCAGTGGT